>APFE031055222.1:2774-33109 GCA_000404065.3 Pinus taeda
AGCTCGATTACCAAACAAGACACGATACTCCTCGCAGGGAGTCTCTATCCTTTATATATGACTCATACATGCAATACCACGGGCCAATACCGTGGGTTTTATTAATACCATCTATATAATACTACAGCCCATTTACCCTTTATTTAATACTACCGCCCATTTGCAACTAACTGTGGTCCCTTCATTAATTGCGGATTAACCACTTACAAATATTAATATGGGCTTTATTGACTCTTGACTATGACGTGATCCCATGACATGAATAAGGGGGTTAGGGTGGGACCCTAACATCTTACCTTTACTATTGCAGCCCCAAATATTCCAGGAGACAATCTTCATTGAGAAGGTTGGATAGATCTGGGGAAATAATTTGTCATTTTCCCCATTTTTCCTGAATTGAGTAATAGCTCCCCTACTTCTCGAAACACCTCCTTTGTCATTTTCTGATCCTTCTTACCTTTCTCTAAAATAATAGCTTCAAAAAGGGTTAGGGCCAATTAGTGCCCTTCTCTACCAGATCTAGAGGATTTGGGATCACCCTCTAGCTTCGCTGATCTGGTGCACCATTGATTAAAGATATTAACAAAGGTTTTCAATTGGTTAATTGGAATGTCTTTTATATCCCCCTTGAGCCAGATGCAGAAGATGTCTAACATTTTTCTTTCTTCTAGGCTTAGCCTGCTTTTTTTCTCCTCTGTTTCCAAGACTTTACTAATTTGATTGATAACTTCCTTCAATCTCTGATCATCTTCCTTTGTTTCTAGGGCTTTTCTCTTTGGTGCGGCCTTGTCTAGTTGGATGATGGCTTGACGATCAACCTCCATCGAATGTAAGGGACGATGAGAACTTATTATGGTCTCGATGGGCAGATCTACGGTCCCCTCAAGAGTATCAAGGGTTGTGAATGGGTTTGCATCCCCTTGCACGGGGGTTCACACATATTTCTGAATGGATGCTAAAGTTTGCGCTGATAGAGCTGCTGGATGCGAATGAAAAGAAGGAGGGTCCAAGCATCCAACAACAGTAAGAGGGTCCAATGTATCCCTTCTAATGATTGGCCCCTCACTTGAGTGGGGGTGGGAGGGTCTAATGAGGGATGCATCGTGGAAGGATGTTGGACACCCACCCCCCCCACTCAAGCAAGGGGCCACTCATTGGAAGGGATACAAATTTCAAGTTGTGTGGCTATCAATGATCACCCATGCGGAGGGGATGGCGATGCTAGTGCCCACCAAGCTAGACGCCCTGTTATTTAGTCGTGATTAAGGTCTAATGAAACCTTTGATTCAGTGCGCTCTTCGACCTATTCATCTACGATCCACTGATAAATAAAATTATTAATAAATAAAATTAATTTATTATTACTAATAATATTATTAAATAATAAAAAAAGTCTTCTAACTATACATTCCTTTTGACTTAATAATATTATTAGTAATAATAAAATTAATGTTTGATTTTAGACTTTTGTGATCCATATTGATATTGATAATGTCTTTCGGATCAATCACATCATAAGTTGTCGGTCGATGTTGCGAACCATCTAATGTGGTTCATACTTAAGACAAATGTGAAAAAATCAATTCATTAGAATGTTTAAATAGCAGAGATGCATTTGGTTCCAGAGTTAGCCATTAGGAAAAACTAGAACCATAGATGCATCCCTACAACATTTTAGAAAAGAAAGAACTGACTTTTTCTTTGAAACCTATAATCAAGTTCGTTCAAATTTGATGAACTTTATCAGTCATTTCCCTTCTGTGTAGGGTTATAATGCTTGATTTTAGACTTTTGTGATCCATACTAATAATGTATTTTAGATTATCACATCATAAGTTGTTGGTCGACGTTTCGAACCATCTAATGTGGTTCATCCTCAAGACAAAGGTGGAAAAAACAATCCATCATAATGTTTAAATAATAGAGATGCATCGGTTCAGTTAGTCATTAAGAAAAACTGGAATCACAGATGCATCCTTACAACGTTTTAGAAAAGCAAGATTTGATTTTTTCTTTGAAATCTGTAAACGAGCTCATTCAAATTGATGAACTTTATCAGTCATTTCCCTTCTGGGTAGGGTTAAAATGCTTGATTTTAGAGTTTTGTGATCCATACTAATATTGATAATATCTTTTAGATTAATCACAAAATTAATTTATTATATTTATTAGTAATTAATATTATTTAAATATAAATTAATTTCATTCTCCCTTTCTTTTTATTGATAATATTGATAGCAATAATAAAGTTAATTTTATTTATTATTGTATTTTATTAATAATGATTTATTTATAATAATACAATTAATTTCATTTTTTATATTTAAATATGGCTATAATTTATTTTTATTTATATTTTGGAAACAATTAAATTTGAACTTTTAATATTAAATTTAGACTTTTGTTTAATTAAAACAATTATATTAATAATAAATTTTATTTATAATATTTTTTGGCTGCTGTGCGTAAGCCCTGCATCCTGCAAGGTCCGCACCCTGCGAATCCAGATCGCTGCGAGCGCGCCCGCCCCTGCCCCTTTCGATCTCTGCGCGAAGGTCCGTCGAGGGCTCTTCCACCTGGTTGCAATCGGCTAGGGTTGGCCGCCGAAGGCACCAGCATTGGCTACGGACGGCTAGGGTTTGTGCTAGATTATCATGGAGGAGCCAGATCCCCCCCAGGGGCCTTCCTCCCTCCCTCCACCTTCCTCTGTTGAGGCCTTTAGAACCTTGCTAGCCTCTCTGCCCAAGAAGAAAGCTGGGGAAGCCACCAAATTCGTGAAAAGACTAGAAGACATTCCAGAGATCGCTCTTCCTCCTGAAGGCCCGATTCAAGTAGCTTTATCTCTGGCGGATCGCGCTCTGGTTGGCCAGTTTATAGGTCTTTGGCCTTCCCCAAAATTAACAGAGAACTGGGTTGCTAGGAACTGGGCTCCTCTGATAAAGAACAAGGTAACCTCTTACTTCCTCAGAAGAGGATATTTCCTGTTTGAATTTACTGACAAAGAGGATAAGGATCTCATCTTCAAAAACGACCCCTACTTCATGGGCCCTCAAGGGTTGTATTTGAACAAATGGACACCAGATTTCGATCCGGCGGTGGATTTGCCCTCTGCGGTTCCGGTCTGGGTAAGGCTCCCAAATCTTCCCGTCCACTGTTGGAACTGGGACTCTTTGAAGCATATCAGAAACGCTCTCGGGAAATTCATAGATAAGGCCAACAAAAAAGACCAATACTACTGTGCCAGAATTTGTGTGGAGGTAGATCTGGAGGTCGGATTACCAGAGGCCATCAAAATAAGGGTAGGTTCGTGGACGAATGTTCAAAAATTAGACTACGAACAGCTGCTATTCAAATGCCAAAAATGTCAAGTCTACGGCCACTTCGCCAGAGACTGCCCAACCAAGGGGTTGAAGAAAAAGGGAAAGACGAGGGATGGAATCAAGCAAAAAGATCCAAAACCTCATTCAGGAAGAATGCAAACAATAATGCTAAAGTCCCCCAAGCGGGTCCTCAGAACCCCCCTGGAAAACCAAGGGAACAAATTTGAGATCCTTGGCTCAGATACCATGACTACGCAAGAGACAGAAATCCTGAAAGTAATCTCCCCAACCAAATCCAAAAGTATACCAGAGAAATCCAACGAGGAATTGTCAGAAGATGAAGAGGAAACTCAAGAGTCTGAAGAATCGGAGGAAGAAGGGGAGATAGGGGAATCACAGTCTACTCGCAGAAGATCTACGAGAGGCAGGATGTCAACAAAGGAAAAAAGAGACCAAGAGACATATAAAAATAAGCTACAGGGAAGCCAACCAACGCTAGAGAAACTCCTAGATAAAACCCCGAAGATGAAGAGGATCCAAGCTCAGAGCTCCAAAGGGGCTCACCACAACAAAAGTAAATGATGAAGATAGTCTCCTAGAACTGTACGGGAATGGGCTCCAAAGCCAAGGAAGAAGCTATGAATAGTTTAATAAGACTGGAAGCCCCAGATATTCTTCTTATTCAGGAGACTAAATTGGAGGACTCAGTTTTCCTCCAGGCAAGCAAAAAATTTTGGAAAAAAGACGGAGCTAAAGCAACCTCTGCCCGTGGAGCATCGGGAGGAATCGGGTCTCTATGGAATCCAAATAAGTTCTCTCTTATCTCTGAGTCCCTAAATACTCATTGTATTTTGTTAAAATTACAGCACTTAGAATCTAAGGAAACTATTTGCCTGGTAAATGTATATGCTCCTAACAGTGCAGGCGAGAAAAAACCATGTTGGGATTCCATCAAAATTTTGGCAGATCTAGAAAGCTTGGAAAATATAATCATTACCGGAGACTTGAACCTCACCCTCCTCTCGTCAGAAAAAATAGGAGGCAGCATAGTTAGAGACCCAGCAAGAGAGTCAGTAGATGACCGCATGGAGGATTGGGATCTAATAGATATCAAGCTGGTTATTGGCAAGTACACGTGGTCAAACAAAAGGATTGGCCCGAGGCACATAGCGGCAAGACTGGATGATTCTTGGTGCAAAGTTCCTTTCTGCTTCTTGGTTTAGAAGCCAGATCGCACATCCTCCATAGTAGCATATCAGATCATAAACCCATAAGCCTTGAATTGTTGACCCCTAAGGATTTGGGGCCCATTCCTTTCAGATTCAGCTCCTTGTGGACCAAAGAAAAGGATTTTCTGGATAAAATCAAAGAGTGCTGGAAAAAGCCAGTCAGTGGATCAACGTTTTTCATGTGGGAAGAAAAACTCAGAAGAATTAAAAAAAATGCTAAAAAATTGGGCTAAGACCCTGCCAAATTCTACAGCGGAAAGGAAAAAAATCCAAAGTGAGTTAGAAAGACAACATCTGCTCATAGAAACAGTGGAAATCACTAAGGAAGAGCTAGAAAAGGAGGCCAAACTCCAACAAAGCTTTCACAAGGCTTGCCTAGCAGAGGAAGAATTCTGGAGGCTCAAGTCCAGAAGCCTCTGGCTCAAATCTGGAGATAGAAACACCTCTTTCTTCCACAAACAAACCCAGGCCAGGAAAGGCCGCAACACCATCAGCGAAGTAAAGGATGACAATCTCGTTTTGAACGACTTTGGCAGCATAAAAAAAGTAGCTACAGATCATTTTGAACAGCTGTATAGGGAAGATTCACGTGCAATTTTCAATACTGACCTGTTGGACGCTATCCCTAATTTGATCTCCTCTAAAATGTATCAATCTCTTGAATCGAAAATCACGCTGAAGGAAGTTAAGGAAGCCCTCTTCTCTATGGAACCGGACAAAGCCCCGGGACCAGATGGTTTCACGCCCAGGTTTCTCCAGGTCTGTTGGCAGATTGTAGAGAAGGAATTTTACAAAATGATATAGAAGTCTCAAGAATGCCAAAAGATAGAGGGTTGTACAAACTCAGCCTTCCTCGCCCTCATTCCTAAGGAGAAAGGAGAAAACTCCTTCAACAGATTTCGCCCAATATCCCTATGGAATATTGGGTACAAGGTCATAACTAAAGTGATAGCCAACAGGCTGAGAAGGATCCTCCCCAGAATCATCCCGGACAATCAAGGTGGATTTATCCATGGAAGGCAACTGGTCGACAACTTCTTGCTGGTCCAAGAGGCGATACATTCCAGTCTTCACCGAAAGGAAAAAGGTATGGTTGTTAAACTAGATCTTGCAAATGCTTTTGATCGAGTTAGACACAGTTTTTTGTTTGTTGTTTTGCAAAAAATGGGGTTCGGGTCAAGCTTTATCAAATGGATTAGAGCCTGCATTTCGGATCCATGGACTGCCCCATTAGTGAATGGAAGAGCATCTGACTTCTTTAAAGCCACTAGAGGGCTGAGATAGGGGTGCCCCCTGTCTCCACTCATTTTTTTACTTCAAGCTGCTGTTCTTAGCTTCCATCTTCAACGAAAGCAACAAGACCAAGACATTCCAGGCCTGTGCATAGCTAGAGGGGTCAAAAGAATCAACCACGCCCTCTTTGCGGACGACACTATCTTACTGGGGGCTACAACACCACATTCAGCCTCCAAATTTAAAGAAGCTCTGGAAGAATATTGCAAGGCTTCGGGCAGTGTTCTAAACATCACCAAATGCCACATTTACAGCTGGAATGTTACTGCCCCAATTGCAAACTCCATTGCTCACTGCCTGGGTTTTGCAATCTCAGTCTCTTGGTTGTCTTTCAAGTATCTGGGACTACCCATCTTCCATTCAAGGGCATGGAATAAAGACTGGTTGCCTCAGATAGATAAATTTAAATTAAAATTGCAGTCCTGGGGGTCATCCTGGTTAAATATAGCAGGGAAATCAGTTCTCATAAAATAAGTGCTCCACAACCTTCCCATATTCAAATTCTCAGTTTTATTGGCACCTGCAGGAATCATAAAAAAAATGGAAGATCTAATCAGAACTTTCTTCTAAAAGGGAGGTAAACAAAATGAGAAAAGAATTTCGTTGATAAATTGGGATACAATCATGAGACCACTTCAGGATGGGGGCTTGAATTTTAAGGACCTTAATGCCCAAAACCTAGCCATGGGAGCTAAAATAATTTGGAAAATCATAGCTCCAAATCCTGGCTGGGTGCAAATCCCATTATGGAGGAAATATTTCAGAGGATCAAGAACAAGATGTCTGGAGCAGCCTAAAAATAAATTCAATTCACCTTTCAGCAAATTTATCAACAAAACTAGCCCGTTGATAAGGAACCATGCATACTGGATCCCAGGCAATGGAAAGCGCATTCATATTTGGAATGATTGCATCCTTAAGAGACCTCCGCTGGCAGAAACAATGAGCACACCTGATCTGCAACGCAGGATGGCAGAAGCCAGCATAAACACGCTGTGGGATCTATCAACGTGGGAGGAAAATCCGTGGTTGGGGTGGAAGCAACTCGCAGTCCCTTCCTTTCTACGCATTGAACTGAGCACTCTTTTCATGAATTTGCATGGGATCGCTCCATCCCAAAAAACAGTCATGACGTGAGAGGCTAGGGAACTAGTCGATCAGGCTACTCGGTAGCTCAGGGCTACGCCAAGCTCCTCGAGAGGCCTCATGTTCCGCCCAACCCTGCTCCATGGAACGACATCTGGAGAATTCCTTCAATCCCCAAGATAGATCACTTCTGCTGTCTTCTCTGCCATTAGAAAATTTTGACTGAAGACAGGTTAATGAAAAGGGGCTTCTATGGACCATCTAGATGCTCCTTATGCAAGGAAAACGCGGAATTTGCTCTCCACATCATGATCGAATGCAGATTCACAATCTCTTTATGGAAAGAACTCATAATCCCCTGGAATTATAAATTCGCCTTTCCAACAGCTGTCCAGGATCTGTTTGCCAGTTGGATAACCAAATATCCAGGATATTCCCCTAAAAATATAACAGTCAGGCCTGCTTGGAGCACCTTACCAAAGTTCATCAGCTTGCAAGTTTGGCTGGAAAGGAACCGAAGAATTTTTCGCAACAAGGAGCAGGATTTCAGGCTAGTGGCTAATGCAACAAAATGTCAACTAGTTGAATGGTTGGAAGATAAAAGAGATGACACTAACTTAAGCCAGCAAGACATAGAGCTAGGTTCTGCTCTAAATTTTAAATTCTCAAAAGCCAACAACTCCCCTTCTTCCTACAAAAATTGGCAAATCAGAATAAATGAACAGGAATTCCAATGCTGGATGTCCACCCAAGCTCTTCCATCTCTCTTCTTCGATGGGGCTGCCAAAGGGAACCTAGGCACTGTGGGAGCCGGAGGCATTATCATAAATTCAGAAGGATTAGGGGTGCATAGGTTTGCTTGGGGACTCGGTGACTCCACAAGCATTCAAGCGGAAGCGATGGCCCTCTATCAAGGAATTAAATTCCTCAAGGATCTGGGCTATAAGGAGGCAAATATATTTGGAGATTCCCAAGTGATTATCCAAGCCTTGGCGACCAATTCCAACTTAGCAGACCTGTAGCTTGCAAGGACAATTACAAGTATCAAAGGCAAGGCAAAGTCCATGAAGTTGAAGTACTTCCATGTCTTAAGAACAAACAACAAAGAAGCAAACAGAGAGGCAAACAAGGCAACACAACTGGACGTTGCTTCCCTTCTCAAAGATAATGAAATTCTTTGGGACCCAATTCCCTAATGTGAAATGTTTTTTTGTCTCCTTCTTCATCAATTTGTTTGCGTCTTCCACCTTGGGAAATTAGCATCAGAAGCTCACTTTATTAAATGCAATAAGAAGACCTTGTTAAGAGTACGCAGCATAGTTTGTTGGCTGAAAAACCTTGCTGAAAATCTACCCTGTCTTTGTAACCGAATTTGTGACTTTTGGTCGCCCAGTTAATGGAAGCTCATACCCGTTTCTGTGAAAAAAAAATAATAATAAATTTTATTTATTCCTTATTATATTTTTATATTATAAATATATTTTTTATTAATAGTAATTCTTGAGTCAAATTAGTTGTTATATTCTAATTGTTAGTTAACATTTTTCTACGTCTATTTAATTTGATGCCAAAATTCGATTCCTCATCTTATCTTAAAAATAAACCACACTAATTGATTAATAACACATCGACGATATTTTCTCTTATATATTTTCTAAATAAAAATAATATTCAACCTTCATACCTTACTCACATTCATACAATACCTCATATAAACAATAAACTAAGTAAAAAAGACTTCAGCATATAGACCCTACAAACTAAACCAAAAAGACTTCAGCATGTCATATAGCAATCAAGCAAACGTGAAAAGCGTATCAACTTATAACATCTATAAAATATTCCCCTCACTCTAACAAAACTTCGTTTACTCAAAGTGCTTCAAGGGCATGCTTCAATTTAATAATGCTTCTTATGAATGTTTCTTGTGTTTCTTATTATTATATTCAATTAGCTTCTATATATTTAGTCATTATTACACGGATTAAAGGTCGGTATAAATGTATTTGAAAGGACCTATTTTTGTTTTCCGAAAAAAATAATGTTATGAATAATCTTTATAGGAAAGAACCATCAAGTAGGTAAATATATTGTTTTATTTAAGGATCTTCCGAAAAATCTAAGTTTGTTTTCCAGAAAGGAAGTAATGTAATGAATAATATTTATTTCAAACAACCATCAATTAGTGGTGATTATTGATGGGAGTGGCAAAGAATTAAACTTTTCACAAATATGTTTAATTAAATAAATAATTTATACTTCGCAATATATAGAATTTTTTAATAATTAGTAAATTTTATGCATGGTTTTTATATATTAAATATACAGTTTTTTTTTTTTGTTGTTTATTAGGTATTGTGAGTTTAGAGGCGATTCATACACTTTATTTTCGCTTGAGTACTGCGTCCAGGGGTATTTAAGCTGTCAAAATCATCCGAGGATTGCACTTAGCCTAGGCCACACTAGCCCTTAGCATGGTTAGGTTTTCGTCCATGGAGTTTCCAATCGGTAACCTTTACACCACAAAGTGCCTTAATAGAACACCCTATCATTGTCTAATCTACACCTTGTGGGCCAAACATAAAGTTTTGTTATTAACATATATAGATTGAAATTATCACATCGTTTGACAAATTTAATAAAATTATCTAACATTTTTAATGATTTAAAACAAAAGTTTTACATTCAATAAATGGATATTGTTACTCATTTATAAATATTTACTAGTGTAACCATATAAATTAAATTGCTAGTAAATATCAATAGGTATTAATTCATAACAAAAATCAAAACACATACTTCATCATATATCTCAAGTTGTTAAAATTAAAAAAAAAATCATAAGAATTAAGTAAACTATAACTTTATTTAAATTAATATATATATATATATAATTTTAATTTTAATTTTTTTCTCCAGACAAAAGGATTCATTATTTTATCATGAAAAATCAATTTACATTACGATGGCCTCCAACTCTCCCCGCTTCAATTCGATTGGATTTGTTAGTGAGGAAAGCCGGATAAAAACATAAGAGGTATGTCGAGTCATTACATGTATCCCATGAGCAAAATGGCCATATGTGCAAAAAAGCAAAACAACCAGTGAATTTCATGTTAAGAAGGGGGTTGTCAAGCTTGATTACCCAGATCAGTTGGAAACCCACGATCTTCATGCATATGGTAATCCATGTGGGCCAAACGTGCTTTAGTTTGGTCTATTTGTTCATTACTGCAACGTTGGCTACATCTCATTGAAGCCATCTTCTCTAGGATTTCATTTTGACTGAACTGCATATCATTAATGTAGACCACAAGCTTGTTCCCGTCCTCATACCTATGCTCTCAAAGTATGTCCAAGTTGGCCTGGATGCCTTACAATTGATCTGCAAATGTGCCTAGAGAGGGTGGTCGCTCCACATGGCCCAAAAAATGGGCTTAGGTGTGTGCAACCTCACCTACCACCTCCTCCTTGATGGGGTCCTCCAACTTATCAGCCTGTGCACCTGGTTGGCATTGTCATCTTCCATCATAGCAGGGGCGCCTACGTTGGAAAATCATTGTTGCGACCCATACCAAATGACTTCCCTGTCAATGCCATGCCCCACAATTTACACCTTGCCTAGAGATCACCTCAAGTTGTAGCCAACAGAACCACCCACACCTCGACCCTAACACCACACAAGAGTCACGACTACTAATAGCCCCAACGATACCTCTATTGACACCGAGAGCTGACTTACAATGACCAACCAGATTGGCGGGCGAAGAACTCTCGTACAAAGGCAATGCATAGAAGGTGAAATGACCAAATCCCTGGCATCAACGACAAGCAGGGCCTTTCGCAAGAACACAGAATCTCCACACCACTCTGAGAGGGTCCTTGCTTATGGAGTCCCGAGTGGAGACGAGAAACCAATAAGATGAGAGCTAGCCATAAGCATAAAAAACACAGACCGCCTGACCAACCAACAATAAGGACAATTTCCACATGAGGATATAACCACCCTACCTGGAGAGAGAAAACTCTAGTTATCCAAATGCTTTTCCAAATAGAAGCAACAAACCACCTAATACCTACAGAAAATCTGAAATACCAAAGGAAGGACCACCCCAGCCATGGTCCTAAAGGCTTGAGAAAGGGACCCCTGACCTTCACCTGTTGGGTCGAATTCAGAGAAAAGAACCTTTGCAGACTACTCAGGGCCGACACTTTCTTAGCGAGCCCCAATTTTAGTAGAATAAATATCCAAAGAGGTAATTTACCTGTAGATTCCCTACATTGTGGGTGAAATCCTGGAGCATACAAAGGCTTGGATCCCAGATAACACAACCTTCTCAGTACTCTTACCCCGTAATTCACATCATCTACACCTTCTGAGCATTGGTCTGCAAGGCACCCTAAAGCAATGCAAAACTCACACTAGTAAAACCTCCAACCAAACTCCCAAGCATTTTATAGACGCTAATGATACTCAAAGTCGTTAGAACCCAACACCAAATAGATTGCCTTGTCTTGAGAATGTTCGGGTACTGCACTCAATGATCCATATTATCACCATGTCTCATCCACTTGATGACGTGTGGAATGAACATTAACACTCCTTGATCCATCTGTCACCCCCATCAGGGGAAAATAATTATTATTATTAATAATGTTAAAAAGAATTAATATATAAGTTAAACATAATACATTTAAAAAAACACATACAACAAGATTCTTAACTATAGAGGTTCACCCCCACTTTATCATGAAGCTTCTTATTTGTTACAATACCATGGGCCAATATTATGGCTCATCAATACCCTATGCTTAAAAAAACATTTTTATTTCAAGGCACTTGTTCATATGATATTTTTTTAATTAATGAATTTAATTAAAAGAGGGGAAAATCATAATTAGTTTGGAAATAAATATAAGTCTTTAATTTGCGTAAACTACTAAGAATATTCTAAAATATTCTATGAAAGTTAAATTCCTACCATTCACCTATAATTATTAATTATATATATAATACATTATCAAACTCTATTAAAAATTAAATATATAGATTCATCTTAATTTTTTTTAATCTTCAACATAATTCATATAAAAAATTGATTATTATATATATATATATCTATTTTAAAACAGATAACTATTAATTTTTTTTACAAAACTCTATTATAAAACAGATAACTAGTAATTTTTTTTACAAAACTCTATTATGAAACAGATAACTGTTAATTTCTACATAGATAATTGAAAAAACTTATCCAACCATACCAAACATATTTACTTATTTCAAAATTAAACATGCTTACTTATTTCAAAATTATTATTAATATTTTATATAGATAATTAAAAACAGTGTTCAACCAATACCAAACATGCTTACTCATTTCAAAATACCTATTAATTATAAAAATATATATATTCTCCATTTATATATTGTGAATTACCATTGTTATAAATTTTGCGAAATTTTATGACAACAATTAGTAATAAGTAATCACTGAACTATATAAATAATTAAGAAGTTTGTTAACCAGACACGCTTTCAGAAACTTAAATACCTCTTTGGTTCCAGGGAAATTTGGTCTGTTAATTATATATAGATTGTAAAATTATAATATTCAAATTTTTTGAAAAACAAGTTCTAAATAATACTTTATATTTGATATTATATTTATCATAATAGTTTAGATGTCAAAATCTTTATCTTATAATAACTCAAAAGTAAAATAACAAATATTGTATTTCTGACGTTTATCAGAAATTGGCTTATAATATTGTTGTAATAGTTCAAAAGTGATCGAATATTGTGCCTGTAATATTTCTTAGGAATTGACTTAAATTATTAACATATCTCGCAGAGAGTAAGCTACATATATACAGAGAAATGGTTTCATGAGGTTTGAGCATAAAATGAGGATGTTGTGATATGGTTCCCAGAAAGCAATCTGCACGGAGAGATGTAGATTGATATTGACAATCACAATTTCTTTTCACAATTGTGTTCAAGTAGGGGTTAGTATAGGGAGCTATAAGGATAGATTGTGACAGCGAAAGTGCAATTTTCTTGGCAAAGAACCCTACATATCATTCAAAGACAAAGTACATTGATATTCAGTATCACTTTGTGAGGGATATGATTGAAGACAAAAAGGTGTTGTTGGTAAAGGTGGACACTTTGAAGAATACTGCAGATGCATTGACAAAATTTGTGGGCTCTGAGAAGTTCTCTTGGTGTAGAGAAACAATGGGCGTTGCAGGGCTAGATAAATGACTAAGCTTTCTTGTAACCCCTTGTGGAAAGAAAACAACAAGTGAAAGAATGTTCGGTTGTGTTATATTCTTTCCACGACTAGCCCACGTAGTTAACTCGGGGGTTAGAGGGGGGGCGAGCCCCCCTTTGTTGCACCGATTGCGTAGCGCAAGGGGGGGTCACAAGGGGTTTGAAGGGTGTAGGTAACCCCCCTCTATGGGGTCTGGGGCAACGCCCCGGAAATTTTTTTTTTTGGACCCTATATTAGGTTGGGCGGACCTACCTATGGTTTTGTGTATGATTTTTGCACATGGTTTTGGACATGATGGTTTTGGACGCGATGGTTTTCGGTCCATAGTATTGGATGCTTCGACATGTATAAATATGTATTGTAATATTGAAAGGAACATAATGAAAAATCAAGCTGGTAGTCCCGGTTTTGGGATCCAGGGGGAAATCTCTATGTATATGTGTTTTATGTGTTATGCTCTCGAATTGTTTATTTTCTGTGGTTTAGAATTCGTATGTAGGTAATTTCTGTACAAGGTTAAAACCTACACATTCTAGGTTCTTTTGTTTTCAGAAAAGGAAGTTAGTATTGATTGTAAGCAGTAGGATTTGAAGAAAGAGGAGAACACTAACAATGGAGTGACAAATGCAAAAAGAGAGAAGAGAATTGGTCTAGTGGTACCGTTAAAGCCAATATCCCACATAAAACAAACACATAGAGGCTGATGTTCAAATCTTCATAGTTGGTGAATTCACCTGCAATGACTTGACAACACAATGATAATTTTTTATAGCTATGAAACAACATTTCATGTGTAAATTGTAGTCCAGCCAATGTTAAGTTGGAAACTCATATTATAATGCTCGACATTTCATATAATATAATTTCTATGGTTGAAATTATTTATAGTTTCATTTGATATTGTTTAGTATTTTAGCTAACATATGTAATTTTGAATTTTCATATTAGATGAACCAATTCACATTGTATGAACACATTTTATCAATGTAAAAGGACTAAATTAGTAGTTTATATTAATTAATGATGAACACAAAAAAAAGAAATATACAATTCAATTAGTTTTATATAATGATTATTAATGAAAATAAATGAAATGAATATAAACTACTAAATTAGTCGTTTATATAATGAATATGAAACTACCAAAAAAATATAAATGACTACTACAAATTATTAGTTTTTTATTACAAATGACAACTAAATTTTGCATGTATACGACTATTAGTAGCTAATCTACCGTATCTGATAACACGACAAAAATTTAGTCATATTTATTTGGTCATTAATTGGTTTCAAACGACGACTAAAATTTGCATATATATGACTATTAGTAGCTAATTTACAGTATCTTATAACACAACCAACATTTTGGTCATATTTCTTTGGTCATTAATTGGTTTTCTCAGATGATCATATAGTAATATATTTTGTTGTATATTTGGTCATTAATTTTGGCAATTAATGACTAAATCAATAACTAAATTAATGACCAAATTTATGACTAAATATACTGTTAGATGGTAAAATTGAGACAATCAATTAATGACTAAGCTAAAAACGACAAAAAGTTGGTCGCATTATAAAATACTGTAAATTAACTACTATTGGTCACCAACTGAAAAATAGTCATTTATATGCAAATTTTAGTCATTGTTTTAGTAACTAATTAGCCATTTTGTACTAGTGTTGGTTTCATACGTCTTCTTTTCTGCTACATCTGTGGGAACTGCAACTAGATATTGGCAACCTCCTTCCACTATTGCCCGAACATCTGCTCCAAGAGACTGAATATAGGATTTGGTTCTTGTCTTCCAATATATAAAATTATTTCTGTTGAAGAGTGATGGTCTGATAGATGTCAATCCGTCTTAATTGCTCATCTTGGGAGATCATCATTCAAGCGATCAAAATTCTTTTGAAGGACCTTCTCTGATACCAATTGTTGCGAAAAATACTAAGAGGGGGTTGAATCAGTTTTTTAAAAGCTCTCAATGACAATTTTCTTTTTCTGAAATGTATACGTGACTTAACTAAACCCAGCTAGTGTATATACACGACTGTTGTAAAAGAAACTAGTGTATGCTCTGTAAACTTGTAAAATAACTAATTCTTTATCTGTTAAACTTTGAACTAGAATGTAAGAGATTTATTAAGTATTCAAAAAGTAGTAAACAGGTGCTGTAAGAACAGAATAAAGTATCACACATAAGTAAACACACATGAACACTATGATTTAATGTAGAAACCTAATGTGGGAGAAAACCACCACTATTGTTGTCTTAGTCCTCAAAACTTATTAATATCAAAAAATTCTTACATTATTGTACTGATGCAGACTCACACCAGTATGCAGGCACCCACCTGCTAAAGGATACAACCTTCACTCATTCTCTAGCTCCTGCTGGGAGGGAGATCTAACCCCCTAATCTGATCCCCAACTACCACTAGAAGGAAGCTTCGACTTCCTCATTGAAGGCTCCAACCCTTAGCAACATCCATGGACCACATTTCATCCAATTTTCAGACTGGATCCAATATCAACACTTATGCTCAATCATCAATCTTTGACGAACAAAATTAACCAATCACTGAAACCCAAACAACTGATACATAATCAAAACTTAACCAATCAATTGGAACAGACAGATCACTGTAACTAGTACATAGAACTGAACTCAGAATGTTGCATCAACACACAGAATCAACTGCAACCCTGATCATTCATTTTCCAAAATGTATACGCTACTTCACTTAAGAAAACCCGCGTGCATACATGCTTTTCTGGAGAGAAACCTGTGCATAGATCTTCATATACTGAAAACTGAAAACTTGACCACTACAATTTCTGAAAAGAACACTTAATCATACTCAGATCTACTGCAACACTCTTAACCAATCACAGAATTGTCTCTAATCTCTAATCACAATCAACAAGTAATCTTAACATTATTCAATCAATTAATAACCAAATTCAACCTCATCATTCAATCAGATCTACTTCACACATTATCACTCAACTTAGATCAATATGAGGACATCATTGACAGACATCAGAGAAACAACAACACTGATCAGGTTGATCAATCATTTATGAACAGAAATCCCTTACTTTATATACAAGACTTTGCAGAAGTGAACCAACGTGTACACACGCTTTTCCTAAGACCAACCAGAGTATAGATCTGAAAATTTTGACCTAAAATTACACAACTCTTCAGAACTTCAGAAAGACCTAGATCATCATAACCAAAGATAAAAGCATGCATCAATACTTAGATCTAATCAATCCATGAGCAGATCATACAGTGAAAAGTCATTTCGGGTCTCATGATCCTGATCCATCATTGTATTCATCGGTGCATAATTATTTCAAATCAATGTGACAATTATGGTCCTTACAATACAAATAGACTTCAGATTGAAGTATTAACTAAAAAACCCTTTCACCTGCACACTTAGCACTTTGATCTTCACCTCTTTATGTAGTTTAGCCCTTATCCAATACCATGGGTCAAAACTACACAAGTGTCGGTGCTAATCTTTGACGAGATCAATATCCATTGTCGCACTCATTACTATGGGCCAGTACTATGTTAAGGACCCCTAGTATTTAGAATACCATGGCGCAAAAACCATACGCTACTTTTCTTCACTAAACTCGTGTGCATACGCGACTTGGCTTAACAGAACCCGCATATGGTTCTTGAACTTTCAAATTTATCATTCCTTTCAACTGATTCCTCTAAACTGCCATGCATTCTATCACATCTGTAAACACATCATGTTTATATCTTTATCATTATGGTATTATGTTCCATCATTCTATCACCTTTGAACTGACATGTGGATTCATCTAGTTACCATATACTTGTTCTGTTACAAGTGAGTTGCCACCAAAAACAACACATGCATCAACAACTCTTCCACCTCCCAATCTCAGTGTAAACTTAGTCCATCGAGGTATGTGAGGCTTTTGTGGGTCTCATATGTGTTGAGTTGTGTTATATTCTTTCCACGACTAGCCCATGTAGTTAACGGGGGGGTTAGAGGGGGGACAGAGCCCCCCCTTTGTTGTGTTGATTATGTAGCGGGGGGGTCACACGGGGTTTGAGGCGTACCTATAACCCCACTTTATGGGGTCTGAGGCAGCACCCTAGAAAATTTTGGTTTTGGACCCTATGTTAGGTTGGGCGGACCCACCTATAGTTTTGTGCATTATTTTCACACATGTTTTTTGGACGCGATGGTTTTCGGTGCATGGTATTGGATGCTTCGGCATGTATAAATATGTATTATAACATTGAAAGGAACATAATGAAAAGTCAAGCTAGTAGTCCCGGTTTTGCGATCCAGGGGAAAAGCTCTGTGTATATGTGTTTTATGTGTTATGCTCTCGTATCGTTTATTCTCCGTGTTCTAGAATTCATATGCAGGTAATTTCTGTACGGGGTTAAAACCTACAATACGTTGACTTCCATTCGTGGACTAAGCACCAAATCTCGCTCAAAGAAGGAGCATAGTATGGTCTTGTATCCAAAGTTTTTTATATATCTCATGTTGCACTCTGTAAGCTATGGTTTCATGTTGGATAAGAGTGTTGTGCCACTAGTCAAATATTGTCTAGCACAAACATCCCTTGCATGCTCATGAAGATAATAAAGTTGTACCAAAAAACACAAAATCCCTACAAATACCATCAATGGGTAAAGAAAAGAGTGAACGTCTAAATTTATAGTCCATTTTGGAAAGGGGAAAAGATCTTAGATGTGCCTAAAAATACCTAATCTATCAATAAAATCAATAAGCTCCACTCCAATTCTCGAAAATTTTCATATCAAATATAATCCCAAAAAACCCAAAAAACCTAAATTTCGTTTGCTACTACTTATATATACCTTCAATTTTAAATGCATTTGCTCCACTCAAATAATGATTTTCTATATAATTTTATTGCTATCTCAATTTGTAAGGCAAAGCAATAGTTGTGAGCTTGATAATGACATATTTGGAAAAAAAAGCCATAAGGAATTATAGAATAGACTTTGTCTTTAATATTGAGCTATACCATTCCTAAAAAAGGGTGTATTTCTTTGTTCTTTGATTTGGTTGCAATGGTTTTTTTGGGTAGAAATTGTATAAAAAAATAAAAGCGACTACTCAAATTTATTAAAAATATATTATTGGAAAAAAACTGTAACATAAAAATATATAATTTCTTTAAAAGAATTAAAAAAAATAATGAACATTCTTATCTCGAATGCATGTTCACAACGTACCGTCAGACAAAGTTTCCGCAGGTGTCATACCATTTTATTTGGTGTTGTCAGATTATTATAGATTTCGGAGTTATTTTTCGGAACGTAGCCAAAATATTCCTGTCAAATTTTTATTTTTATCGTTTATATATAATTTTAACAACTTTGAAAACTTTGTAACATTAAAATTGTGAAGAATACCCGGTCAAATTTATAATGTCAACTAATTCATCGAGTCTTGAGTTGAGGAATTGCTTAAATGGTTAAAAATGATTTGAATTTGGATTAAAAATTTTAAAAAATCTTGTAGAGGTAATATTTGAATTTCGTTTTTTATGATAAAAATAAATTCAGCACTATAAAAAATGTCTGAAACACTTAAAATTTAAAGTTTAATGATTATAATTAAAATTTAAAGTTTAATGATTATAATTTAGATTTACAAAAATCTTTACCAAAATTTCTCTAAATATAATCAGAATTTCCAAGAATTTTTCGAAGCATTTTTAGCTATGTTATCAGAAAGCATTGGTTTCCTAAGAAAAACACAAAGAAAACGGAACGGTACGGAAAACGACCGTTTTGTATGGTCGTTTTAGTTTTTCAATACATGTTTTTCAATACATGAAACCGGTTTCTCTGGAAACGAATGGTTTTTTGAGGCGGTTTTCAGAGTGGTTCATTTGTAACGTTTGTTTCCAATTGGACATTGAGTAGAATAAAAAAAAGGCAAAGGTTGGTTTTCCGATAAACGTTGCTCTGGTTTGTTTGTAATGTTGGTTTCATTGTAACGTTGAGTTCAATTTAAAAAAAGAGGTTGGTTTTGTGAATGGTTTTTAGAGATGGTTCCCTGTTCAACGTCGTTTTGTACGGTCGTTTTAGTTTTTCAATACATGAAACCGGTTTCTCTGGAAACGAATGGTTTTTTGAGGCGGTTTTCAGAGTGGTTCATTTGTAACATTTGTTTCCAATTGGACGTTGAGTAGAATAAAAAAAAGGCAAAGGTTGGTTTTCCGATAAACGTTGCTCTGGTTTGTTTGTAATGTTGGTTTCATTGTAACGTTGAGTCCAATTTAAAAAAAAGAGGTTGGTTTTGTGAATGGTTTTTAGAGGTGGTTCCCTGTTCTGTTATATTTAGCGTAAAATTTCTTTAACAACATTGTTTATTTAGGGATTTTGTTTGTTAAAATTATATTACTAGGATGTGTTGCTTTAATGTTTTAATTATTTTTTCTTAATTTTTGTGTTGGTTTTATTTAAAAGTGTATTTAGTGTAGAGTTTTTTATATAATTTAAATGCACACGGTTACATTATATATTATTTTTATTATTATAAAGATTAGTTACTATTATAATTATAAAGATTAATTATTATTATAATGGATTAACAATAAAGTTTTGAAAATTTGATGTTATTTTTTTTTAGGTTTTGTCTAGTTGTAGCATTTTTGGTTTTCAACCCTTCCCCTTTTCTATGCAAATGTCAGTGGAGGGAGCAACACTTCTTCCTATAGCAAGATAGTTGAAGGTAGTAGTAGTTCTAAACAATCCTCTACTTTTGGCTCAATTCCCTAATCCCAATGGAGCTCAATTTAGTGTTCACCATCCTATTACCCAACTAGGGAAACTGCATCCTAGTAGTTGCTTACCAAATACTACAATATAGCCCAAATTTGAAGTCTGCTCAAATAATATGGGAGAATATACACATGATATCCCAGATCATGTACTCATCAGGGAATTTCTAGAGATATGGCCTTCAAAAAAATATCACTCTCACTAGATCCAAATCAAGTGGAAATGAAAAGGTCAAATCAAGCTTGAATTCAATGCCAAAAGTTTCTTCACTATTAAAAGATCAAAGATGGGTATTTGCGAATGACCTATGTAAGCAACACAAGCTTTGTTTCTCACTATTAATATTTGAGAACAGTCTATATGAACACATTATTGAAAAATACGGATAATGTATGCTTTGTTTTATGTTTTTCACATTTTTTTGTTTTTTTCTCTCTCCTCTTTTCTTGAATGAATGCGAAACCTCCAAACTTCGTTTCTCGTGTCGTTCTAGTTTCTCGGAACATAGCTACATAGCTCTTTAGACTGCGCGGTCCGCAATTAACAAAAGGATAACCTGTCAAACTTATAATGTCAACTAATCCGTCCCAAATTAACAAATTAAACGGGCCCAGAAAACAAACCTGTACTTTCCAGAATTGCCGGGATCTTCAATCGAGTGAAGCGGTGGAATAGGAAGTTTCTCCGACATGATCGTTGGGTTGGATTTCACTTTCCTGGATATTCCGACATGATCGTTGGGTTGGATTTCACTTTCCTGGATATTCCGACATAGCGTCCACGAAAGAGAGATTGAAGCCCGAAGGCAGGAAACACCTTTCCATATGCTTCTCCGACATTGCTGGGCTTCTCCTCGGAATGGCCAGACACCGAAGATGTATTAAAAGCGAACTCTGGCGCTCAACTCCAACAGCATTGTGAAGCAAATCAAATCAAAATAGCAAATATCTGAGGATGGAATCATATTCGTCTACCCCGCTGTAAGGATGAACGCAGAAAATCATTTTCTTTCTGCAAGATACCATTGTTTTCTTCATATTTTGATTAATTCTTGTTCTTGTCAAATTATATTCTGTATTTTGAATGGACTGGCCGGTGTAGAGTTGAGATTTTGAAGGATTTCTTTTATAAAGATGAAAATTGCATTTTTAAGGGAAGTTTACTGTGGTTTCTCCGGAATTTTGAATTTCCGTGGTGGGTAAATTAGAGCTTTTCTTTCTGGTTAGAATCGATTGTCCGGTAAACTTTTCTTTATTTTTTATGTTGATTGCAATGGGTTTGATTCAAGCTTCTGGTGCATATCTCCCTATCACATACATAGGTGCATATTTTAAAGCTGCTTCGCATATTAAAACTATTTTTCTTAAGCATTTGGAAGGTTTGTTGGATTGATGTTCGGTGGAGTAAGCTCCGTATCTTTGTTATTTGTTTCTCAAGTAATAAAATGACGATATTTGCTTTGTAATTTTGAATGGGATGTGGTAAATAATGGTCTGGCCTGTAATCAATCTTGGGAATTTGATTCAGCCTAGTAATGACAGATTCAATATTCTGGTATTTGACCTCCTCCTTCCGTATTAGTTCTAATTTACAGAAATGTTGTTGCAGGTTCACTGTTGATCAGGAGATTGCAAATTTCCTTGTTTCTTGTGGATTATTGTCCAAGGCTTGGGAAGAGGCACATCTTGCAAACAAGTCAGAGAGTTATGCTCTGAATGAGTATGAAGGCATTGCATATGTTGCCTTCCCTTCATTTCATAAAATAGAAAGTTTTGTTGTGAAAGATAGTAAATATGGGGAGGGCAACATACAAACTGATAACAAGGTCTTCTCTGCTGCCCTCAAGAGTAATGATGAGCAACCAGCCCTTGTACACCAGGGAGCTCTTAAGTTGTTCCTCTATATTATGGAGAATACCGATTTCCAAGCAAAGGTAAATTAATCTATCCTTCAGAACAGAGTGGTCTTAGTTTCATACAAAAGAGGGAATGCTTCTTCACTTATTAGAGATGATGTTTCTGAAAAAGGAAAAATAACATTTTGTTGGTGTGTTCTTTGATCAAACAGATGCAGATATATACGGACTCAAAACAAAGGCAACTCAAACCCATTATATTTGTGGGTCATTCCTTAGGAGGGGCAGTTGCAACTTTGGCCACACTATGGGTGCTGGAAAAGAGGCTCAGGCAAAGTTCCCCTTTGTGTATAACATTTGGAAGTCCACTTGTGGGAGATGTAGGACTTGTTGAAGCCGTTGGCCGTGAAAATTGGGCAGGCAACTTCTGTCATGTGGTTTCCCAGCATGATATTGTTCCTCGAATGCTCCTTGCACCATTTGAGTCAATCGTTGAACCCTTGATTGCTATTCTCCCTTATTGGGAGAGCATAATGGCTCATGACAGTAAACATGTGCCTGATTCCTTTATGCAAGATGCTGGTAGAACTCTTCTTCATAATGTCTTGCAGTATACTGGTACAACGGCAAACTATGGGGTTGACTCTCGAAATGAGTTAGATGGGCTTATCAAGAGAAGCCCATATAGACCTTTTGGCACTTACATGTTTTGTTCCGGCGAGGGTGCGGCATGTATTGACAATTCGAAGACCGTTCTGAAGATACTTCATTTGACAATGCAGAGCCATGAAAAACCTTCTGATACTATTGTACAGGACTGTTTTTCAGAGCATATAGGGTATGGTTCTGTTTTAGAACGTGTCATAAAAAAGTCCACAAGTAGAAGAAGAAGCCCAAAACTGGATTTGGAATCCTCTTACAAGATGGGAATATCATTGCAGCTAGAAGGCATTGGTGTTGGAGTTCAGGTAATTCTCAGTTTTGAAAGATTAAAATATAAAAATATGTATGATGTTTTTGTCATGTAGTTAAGAAGTAGGGGATTTTTTTATAATTAATTGATACTTGAAATGTGTTCTTGAATTGGTGATGGGAACTTTGTGCAGAATTATCATGCACTGATTGCCTTGCAAACAGCAGGAAGCATGGAAAACCAGCATAACACAAACGTTGCTAAGCTAGCTATTGAGTTAAGCCTAGGACAAAGTAGTATGGCAGAGGTTGAATGGTATAAAGAGAGTTGTGAGAAGGACGATGACATGGTATATTATGATAAATTCAAGATCCAAAGTTACAAGAAAGATATCCATGCTGATCAAGCTAGGCTAAAGCTCGCTGGGTTTTGGGATGACATTATTGAAATGTGGGAAAGACATGAGTTGCCTAGTGATTTCCAGTCCCAAAATAAGTGGATAAATGCTGGCACTGCGTATAGAAGACTTGTAGAGCCTCTGGATATTGCACATTATTATCGCATGTCTAATGGTAAAGGCAACTATCTTTCAGATGGAAGACCCACTCGTCATAAAGTTCTTCAGAAATGGATGGAAGAGAAGGAAAACACTCGCAGTTCAAGAGGTCGGAGCGGTCGCACCAAGCTTGCATCCCTCACTCAGGACTCATGCTTTTGGGCACATGTAGAAGAGGCTTTGAAAGAAATGAAAATCCTGGGACAGGGCCAACACCAAAAGCTGGAAAGCCTGGAAATGTTTGAAGGTTATGTGACAAGATTGATCAATGATCGCCACATTTCCTCCGATGTTTTCTTGGAAGGAAGCAGCTTCATGGAATGGTGGAGAGAATGGAAAGAATACAAGCAAAATCAATTTCCTGGATGGACCTCTCCTTTGAACGACGTAATGGAAACGGAATTCTGGAAGGGCTGAGAAGGTTGTTTCAATTAGGTTTCTGGTTTCTCAGATGTAATTTCCTTGCTCCACTTAGGTGGTTTTGTGTCTTTAGGTTGTGAAAGTTGGAAGCGCTGAATTTGCGGACTGTTTGGATGGGAAAATGGTTTACAAGAGGACCTTGTTCCAGTTTAGTTTTTGTATATCCTCTTGTTCCAGTTTGGTTTTTGTATATGTTTCGTCTCATTTGTTTAAAATTAGCTGGATGGATGTGATGTAATGTTTTTGTTTTGATGATTAAGGAATAAACATATTTTGTTTAAATTTTTCAGGCAGGCACGACCTTATGGCATATAGATGATTCATTTTTCAGTCCATGTTATCAGTGGTTAATAGATGTTCCCAATCCATGTTCTGGGTGATTGATAGATATGCCACGTGCCAAGATGGGATGCCGCGTCGGAACAAACTTTGTTTCCTGTCTGTGGCTCGGAAGCATATGACTCGGATATTCTTGTGTCAATGGGAAAATGGAAAATCTGGTGTCCTCTATTGGCAAGTACTGCCTCATTGTTTGTTTGCTTGCAGTAACATTAGAAATCTATAGATGGTGATTATGATGTCGAAAAACGGTCCTTTAATTTTAAAGTTTAAATGTAATAATTATAAAATCTCACGTTAAAAAGTGGTGTTGGTAGTTTGTTGGTGTTGGTGGTTTGTTGATTCCTATGTAATGGAAGACATGGTAATCGCTACGTTATTTGGTATAGAAATATTTTTTTTAAATATATATTGTAAATTACATACATAATTATATGTAGGTTGTTAATTTAAATAAATTATGGATCAAATCATTTGAGTAAAGTCAAAAGATACGTTTAACAAAAATTCTAATTATAATTATGTTGTAGCAAGATGAATAAACAATTATGAGTAGTTTATCTAATTTCATCTCTCATAAACTAAGGTGTATTAGAAACTGGAAGACTCATAGAAATGAGCTTGTTCATTACATTACAAACATAGAGATTTATACACAGAGACAGTCGTAGATGCTACAACAATCTGCCGACTAACATTGATGACCCGCCGACTTCTAGAACCTGCACTTTGAAACATCTTCTGTATTATCTAGATTAATCTAGCTACTGCGTTGATAGAGGGTAGTTGGAATTAATACTTTCCAACACTCCCCCTTAATTCCAACTATATAACAAACATACTCTTAATTGATATGCCTGCTGGTCTAAGTCTCAGCTAGGCTTACAACAAAACATTTCATTTTTGACTTCTTGCTAAAGGGCCCATGCTTGTTCCTTTTCCTTTGTTGGTGCAATTTCATTTTCACCTTTCTGGGTTTCTTTATGAAATTCCTTTGCTCTTTGCTTACGTACTTATCATCAGCAACCTCTTCTGGATTGGGATGCAATGCAAGATCCCGAACAAGGTAATCTAAATCATGTTTTGCTGCTTCTTCCTGATTGCAAATATCTGCACACCCAAAAACAATGTTAGATTCATAAAAGTAACCATACTGATTCTTGTCATTGTGCTCTTTGAAGAGAGCTTTGCTTCTTTCATTTTTCTTTGTTGACATAGTTGATTGATTCATGTCTTCAACCTCTTTTGTGAATTCTTTTGTTGCTGCAAACATGTTGTCTTGCATTTGATTTGTGTATGGAGGTAGGCAACTCTTCTCACCAAACAACAACTCATCGATAAGATGTTTTTCTTGCATGAGATTGAACCACTCTTCATGAGACACATAATATCATCAAATTTGACTTCATAAATCTCTGCATCACAGGGTGTTTCCTTAATATCACATACTACTCTATTGTCAGCTAAAGACATACTTTCAGCCTTAATCCCAGTGATGATACTTTCAACACAATCACTTTTAGCAACAACACCTTCATCAACTTCACCTTTCTCACTACCCTCCATACTGTATTTCATTTCAAGAATATCACAAAATATTTTTGCATCACATATTTCACCAAATTCATACAAAATATTAGACAAAATATTTTCATCTAAAGCTGATATAATGAGAAGTAATGCTATTGCTCTTCTACACTTATCATCCAAATTCATAGAAGTTTCTTGGACAAATTTCCATAAATCTACTGAACCAAGCAATCCTTCCTTTTAATTGCCTAAAGCTTAAAATTTTTTGCCTGAGAAAATTGGCAAAACTGGCATCAATCGCTTCAATATTGCATCAATGTCTTCAAATCTTTCGTGTTGATTCATATCTTCATTAGGCTTAAATTCTGGAAACATTTCTAATTCTTCTATAGCTTCTGCCATTTCATTCCTTCTCTTCAATCTGTAACTTGACTTCAGGGGTTCACAAGCGGCACACAAAACACACCGTCAACACCGCAACAGACTTTCTCTACTTTCAGCCTCACAACCCTCTTTTTTCACACTTCAGATTCCCACACGCACTATGCCATAAAAATATTTACTAACTCTTTTTCACTAGGAAAAATTTCCATTTTTTTTTGTTTTTTTAGAACTTCACAAAAGCAGTTAAATTGGATGGATGGAATTTCAACTGATACACAGACCTCAAGTCTAGTTACAGTCTTATAAAAATCAGATTCTTCAATCTTAGTCCAGTTACGGTTATATATAAAAATGCAGCAACACAATCTTCAAAGAAAAAGCACAAATAACATAACTGTTCTGTCCAAATTTTTTTTTAGCAGCACCCAATGCAGTATATGTCTCTGCGCCACTATAAAGACAAACAAGAGAGAATTAAACACAAATTATTGTTATCCCACATACTTTGATGGAGGATCTGACCTGCCCTGTTCCATTTTTTCCTCACACCTTCTGGACATCGAGAATCTCCACAGGGTACCTATCAACGCAATCCAGCCATGGATTCTTTGTGGATCGTTTCACAGTCCTCAGAGTCTTCCACACAGCACTGTTGCACTTGAATCTCGACCCAAATGCAGTCTCAACTGATTGCTTATTGAGAAACTTCACACTCTCAAGCTCACACACAACCGGCTCTCCCAATCTCTGTTTGCAGTCTCTTTGTAGCAACACTTCACTGGCACACCCTTACACATTTTCAGCAACTTCGGTTGCACCAAAACTGTCAAAGCCGCGTGTTCGATCCACACTCACCGCACCACTTGCAACAAAACACTCTCAGGTGGCACACAATCCACCACTATTCACATAGATGAGATCTCACTCCTTGAGACCTTCACTCCACCGAGCCCACTCGACTATGGGTTAAAAAGCTCCTCAATCCGTCGACTCCTTCGCACATAACGTCTTTCACGTCCTCAACTTAATGTCCACAGGCAGCAAGAGTTAAATTGCAACTTGCTGAGCCAACAACTGGCTGAGCACACAGCTCCACCACACGCACGGCTCCCACACTCCAACACCACTGGACCACTCACGTCCTCGGCCTTGTCTGCACCAGGCCTCCACACTCTCACTCTCAACGCACTCTTCTTTTAACACAACGACAGATGTTGTGGTCCACAACAAGCATGAACAAGTTCACTTAGCCCTCAACCTCGCTCTGATACCATATCAGAAACTGGAAGACTCATAGAAATGAGCTTGTTCACTACATTACAAACATAAAGATTTATACACAGAGACAGTTGTAGATGCTACAGCAATATGTCGACTAACATTGATGACCCGCTGACTTCTAGAACCTGCACTTTGAAACATCTGCTGTATTATCTAGATTAATCTAGCTACTGCATTGATAGAGGGTAGTTGAAATTAATACCTTCCAACAAGGTAATAGTTTTAGTTTTTTTTTTTTTTTTGCAAATTGTTTTAACTTCTATTTTTTTTGCAATTCGCTAAAAGACCAGCGAAAACATAGTCGCTTATAGAAACTCTATTAAAAATAAGTCTATAAATTCATCTCTGATTTTTTAATCTTCAACCTAATTCATTAAAAAATTGATAATATATATATTTTTAAATTACCATAGTTATATTTTGTTTACAAAGCTCTATTTTAAAACAGATAACTATTAATTTTTTTTACAAAACTCTATTATAAAACAGATAACTAGTAATTTTTTTTACAAAACTCTATTATGAAACAGATAACTGTTAATTTCTACATAGATAATTGAAAAAACTTATCCACCCATACCAAACATGTTTACTTATTTCAAAATTAAACATACTTACTTATTTCAAAATTATTATTAATATTTTATTTCAAAATTATTATTAATGTTTTATATAGATAATTAAAAAAATTGTTCAACCAATACCAAACATGCTTACTCATTTCAAATACCTATTAATAAAAAATATTATCCATTTATATATTTTGAATTATATATAAATTACCATGGTTATAAATTTTGCGAAATTTTATGACATTATGACAACCATTAGTAATAAGTAATTACATACCTATATAAATAATAATTAAGAAGTTTGTTAACCAGACACGCTTTCAGAAACTTAAATACCTCTTTGGTTCCAGGGAAATTTGGTCTATTAATTATATATACATTGTAAAATTATAATATTCAAATTTCTTGAAAAACAAGTTCTAAATAATACTTTATATTTGATATTATATTTATCATAATAGTTTAGATGTCAGAATCTTTATTTTGTAATAAATCAAAAGTAAAATAACAAATATTGTATTTCTGACGTTTATCAGGAATTGGCTTATAATATTGTTGTAATAGTTCAAAAGTGATCGAATATTGTGCCTGTAATCTTTCTTAGGAATTGACTTAAATTATTATTACTCCCTTTTTGCAAACCTACCTGGCAGAGAGTAAGCTCCATACAGACTTACTGACAAAGAAAGCTTGAAGTGGTTTTGTTATCACAAAATTAGTACTGATGGCTGCTAATCAGTAAGACCCTATGTAACTATTTCAGACCAGACTTTTAGCTAAGGATTAGCCTCCCTAACCTGAGAGGGCTCTCTCAAAATAAACTACTGATTTATCTTTAAACACAAAGAGGGCTAACTTTTGAAATGAAAATTTAGTAAACATGCTGGTTGGACAGACAACATAACATTTCTTCCATTGGGCTCATGGAGTCAAACATCTTTCAATAAACTATCAACTACTCATTCATGGAAGTCAAGGCATGTAATGTTTAAACACTCAAAACATTTCTCAAATAACCATCAACTCCTAAGTACACACAGGAAGTCTGAGCACTAGGTGAATTCAGAGTGATTGTGTACCTAAAGAGCTGTAAAACATGAAGGACAAGAACCTCAACTAATAAGTGTACACAGGAAGTCTGAGCACTAGGTGAATTCAGAGTGATTGTATACTTATAAAGCTGTAAAACATAAAAGATCAAACAGAACCACAAACATCTTGAGCATTTTAAGAAAGTATGAATCTTGAGAAGAATAAACAGTCTTTCTATTACTGTAGAAAGTCTTGTACATAGGCCAATAAAAACTCTGTTTTTTGCATAAATATCCAACCCCTGTTACAAAGATGTTTCAACTATATATAGCAACACAACTCTAACTAATTGATATTCCTCCTCCAGCATGAGGGGAATTCGATTCTGCCTATGATGACACCTACTAACTTTTAACTAACTAATAATTACAGCTGACTATTAATTGACAGCGCTGGAATCCTAAAACAATTAAAATTCTAATTCTACTAGATCTTCTAGACTTCTAAATCAAATGGGACTCAAATTCTATAACAGCCTTGATCTTCAATCGTTTTCGTTCTTTGACATCTGGAGTTTGGCTGAGATAGCTGTGATGAACTTTTAATGCTCCATGTTTGTCTTTAATGACACATCTTTTCTGTTATCCTGAAACATAGGCCCCTGTTTGTCGGTCCTTGATGTGCTGTTCCATTTTGGTCGTCCAACACTAGAAAGCAGATAACTGAGATCCAGTTGTTGATTCTTCATGAGGGATATGCGCCTTGGTCTTAGCTTTGTCTGGAAACGCCATCCTAATTGTGCTTGCTAAGGCTTTGACAGATGCCTCTGTGTGCGCTCCGTCAAGAATAATCGTTGCTCCATCTACACCAAGCATCTTAGCTTGTGCAGGTGTCAGAAACTGACATCTTCCAAGTAGATATGTACCCTCCAGTCCAGCACGAATTGAGTCATCTGATATTCTCCAACCTTGCCCACGTAGACAGATAGCAGTGCATATGGCTGTAATTGCGTTCTGGAGTTGGTGGTATCCAAGCATACGAAGCCTCACACCAAATAATTCAATAATTGTGTTTGGATCATTTTCATCAAGTTTGATTAAAATATCAGCATACTGGCAAGGCTGACTTTCTGTAGAATCCAATTTGGTAATTGTGCCATGCATTCCCGGACCAAATGATGATATTACTGGTGCATTCATCAAGGCTGCTCTATTGCGAAGAATGTACTCAATATGTGGTTCGAATGGACCTCCGAGTACTACTGGGCATCTCTGTTTGATGATTCCTGACTTTGCAATTGCAATGTTCTCTAGAGAACCTCCCAAGGCATTCATATGTTCTTTTCCAATTGTTGTGATAACTGCTGTAGCAAGCCCTTCACTACGTATAACATTAGTCGCATCACATGCTCCAC
>APFE031055232.1:0-25294 GCA_000404065.3 Pinus taeda
TATAGTAATATAACTATGGTGGTAGTGAGCTACTGATACCAAACAAGTTTTTTAGTTGGTGTTATATAGTAATATAACTATGGTGGTAGGATAGTTATTTTGTTAGTAACCAACTCAGAAACATTACCATATTTTCAACTTAAATCAAGCATGGACACCTCCCTCATACTTAACTTATTTATAACAAAACAAATTTGAAATAAAAGGTTTTGTGTTTCTCATGGTATTTCCTAAACTTTTTTATATACCAAACATATCCAAAAACTATATCACCATAATACATGTGGGATAATGTAATTCCACCTTGTTATATAATAAATGTTTTAAATGGCATTTACACCATGATGAATGTGGGATATACCTATTTGACATAAAATTAAAGTTTGTTCTCACCAAATATATACACTATTAATTTCCAAAGGAGCACGTTAGAATTCTATATGCGCATTCAAAATAAGCTTAATTATATATTTTTATAAAAATTGACAGATTATGTCCAAGCATGGAGGCATCAAAATCATTCCCTTATACAAAATGATGTTAGTGAGTCACTAACTAATAACTACTGCCTTTACCAATATGAATTACATATCCAAAGGTTAGCCTTCTTTTTTTTCTTCCATTAATAACTCAATTATTCTCACATATTCGACTATTTCCTATTATTGGGGACTAGAAAAACCAACGACATTGTGATAAAAATATTCCAAGAATTAATTTATATTGCCAAAAAAATAATAGTTTCTATTTCAAGTCAACAAAACAAACCATAGATGATAGTGTAAGTGTGAGAGTGTTAGAGTGACATAAAGGACAAGGGGGTTGGTGACATTTTGTTGGTTGGTGATTAGAAGAGAATTAAACATCACTCATGAACTAGTTGCCCCCTTTGATGGTAACATCAATTTCATATTTAGGTGGGTTTGATTGGGTATTTTCTCCATCGGTTTTGGGAATTTTTGAATTATGCCACAAAATATCAATGAAAGTTCTAATAAATTATGCAATGTAGTAATCTATTCACAAATGGGTCTATATTCTTAGACATATTACCAAAACTATCTCACTATGAACAATATGTAAGAAGGAATCATGATATGGATAACAGGTTGGTAGAATGGGTTTCTTGAATACAATTATAAATTGACCAAGCTATAAAATTTACTATATTCATATGGAAAATAGATGATAATAGGGAATTAATGGTTACCTAATGCAAATGGTTATGTCTTTTATCATGGTGATGATTCCTTTTTCCAACTCACTTGTGTGTACTTAACAATCCTACCTCTTGTTGAGATATTTTTTAACCAACTTCTCTCTCCTTTGGATTGTATCTTCTCTACATGTTCTAGAAATAAATAAAAACACAGACACACACCTAATATGAAAGGAAATAAGTGATGATGTTGCAATGAAAAAGTTGAGTTAAGAATAGTCTTGGCTCCTTATATGAGTGGTCATGACATTTTTATCCCCTTATTCCTATTTACTCTTAATTAATGTATATTTAATTTTTATAGATAAGGTTGCCCTCCCCTCAAGAAAATAATTTTCTTAAAGTCATAGGTAACCGAGGATGTTGTTGACTAAAATTTTCACCTTTAATGGATTAATAATAAATAATTCTCTAACACAATAAGCAATTAAATTGAGGATTTCTTACTTGGAAAATTGAACCCCTCTCTTGGAATAAAATAATAACTCCTCTCTTTGGAATAAAATAGTAGGTCTATAATTAAGGGAATTGACTCTAAAAAATAATTCTCTAAAGCAATAAGTAAATTAAATTGAGAATAACTCTCCCTCACTAATTCTTGTATGGAAAGAGCATAAGTCATTCTCATTAAATGCACTTGTAACTCCCTGATTCAATTCTATTTGTAACTCTCACTCTCCCAAATTTTAATTGTAACTCCTTAAGACAAGCCTACCTTTCTCTCTATTGCTGGATGAGTTCCACTTCTCCTCAAGTAACTCTTACATCAGGGAATTTGATTCTCCTATTATTGGGTGAAGGAATAAATTCATTTTGTAATTCCTCTCCTTCTCATCTATTTAATAAAGAAAAAAGTGAAAATTGAGAGTAGCATGTTCATTCTGAATAAGAAGAAAGAGTTTTTAGTGTCGACTACAAGCAAGGGAGGAGTAACAGAAAGTGTGAACCACATGATATATAAGAGAAGGAGGAGATCTTCAAGTAAAGGCATGTGCACTTCAACATCAAGGGAGGAGTAACAGAAAGTGTGAACCACATGATATATAAGAGAAGGAGGAGATCTTCAAGTAAAGGCATGTGCACTTCAACATCAAGTAGATGAGACATTGTTGACTTTATGCAATCTTAGGCTATGTCTACTCTACTCAACACTTGAAGAAATACAATAGAAGAAGAATTGTTGAGGTTTCCCCCCTTAGGGGTTTTTCCGCAGTCATTGGAATAAACTATAATTGTGTCATATTTGTCCTTGGTGCTCTTCATATGATCCTTAACTTTATGTTCTATATATAATCATTGATCTGAAATGTTTTAAAGAAGAAATCCACATTTTATGTAATTGTAACATTGAACATTCAATTTTCTAGGAAGTACATTTAGTTTTTTACAAATTAAATTCAAATTAATGCAAAGTACATTCTATTACATTTAGTTTTTTGAAAATTAAATTTACTTCTATTTAGTTTTCTGCAAAGTACATTGAATTTTTTGCATATGACTTTCAAGTTTTTGCATAGAAATTTCATATTTTAACATAGTATATAGCATAAGGAGTTATGTATTTTTGTCCCAATACAACACCTATGGTTGTATTTGAAGCATCATTAGAATTGCAGCATCATTAGAAATATGAAGTGCACGGGACAAATTTTTCCCTCTTGAAATTCGTGCTTCGGAATTTATGTTTCAACACTTCAAAAGCTATTTGACAAATATAATTCTAATGAAATTGACAATCTTTAGTGATTAATTTTAAAAGTGGTGAAGCAATCTTTGTGAAGTTTTCTATAAAACTTCTATATTAACTTGTGAATCTAAGAAAACTTCTAACATCTCTTTAACATGTTGCTACTGAAATTTTAGAGATAACCTCAACCTTTAATGAATAAACACCTGAAATATAGTGACCCAAAAAAATTCCTTGCCTAAAAATCAGAATGATTTTTTAATGACTTAATGAAATATTAATTTCTTTACATATAATAATGAAATTTCCCAAATTCTCCATATCCCCTACAAAATTATTCCCATAAAGAGTAAAATCATCCATATAAGCTTCTACAAAATCATCGACCAAGTGAGAAAATATACCTAATACTGCTCTATGAAGTGTAATAGGGGAATTATGCAAAACAAAAGGGCATTCCATGTAAGCATACATACACTATGGACAAGTAAAAGTTATCTTATATTAGTCTTCTTATGCAAGTTGAATGTGATTTTATGTGCTGAAAGCATCAAGAAAATAGAAATTCCTCTTCCCTTCTAATCTATTTATTACTTGATCATTAAATGGTAATGAGAAATGATCTTTAGAGTTTATTTATTTAATTATCCATAATCTAAGCATACTCTCCACTTTTAAGTTTTCTTAGGCACACTAAGTAAGGTGAAACTCATTTGATATCTCAAATTAGGTAAATAAAATTCACATTGAGAAATTTTTGTAAATCATCTTTAACAATCTCCCTCATATTATGATTCATCATTCCTTGAGGTTGTCCTACAGGTTTGACACTCTCTTCTATGTAAATTTTACACATACATATATTTGAATTAATTCCTTTCGTGTCAATATATTCCCATGCAAATATAGAGGATTGTATATTCCCATGCAAATATAGAGGATTGTTTTTGCAGCATATTTATTAACTATTTCTTTTGAAATTCCTCAAAGTTATTGTTAATGTTTAATGTTTTAAGTGGATAAATTTCTATAAGAGAATTGCCAAAATTTTCCATTGAGTTTAATAACCTTTTAGATTGTGAAGATGAAAAGTATTCAATATTGAATTCTTCTTGAAAGATTTGCTTTAATATATGCATACAACAATTTTGTTCATAATATGATGAAAAATAATGATTATTCATTAAATTCACTAATTAATCTTCCTCATAATTTAGTGAGATAGTTAAAACTAGTTTAATATCTTCAAAATTTCTATCATCTCCTTCAATTCATTTCTGATTCTATATTTCAATTATTTTTCTTACTTGCACATATGCTATGAACATTTTAGTGGTATTTCCACTAGAAGTGAACATATCACTAGACCTACAACTTATGAATGCATCAATATTAGCTAACCTTGGCCTACCAAGAATCATGGATGTAATCATATATTAGTTTTTGGAGTTAGTATCATAAAATAAATAGGATACTCCCATGGATATAGTAGTACTTATACATATTCTAATATACCCTTACATATGAGAACATCTATATCTTCTAATTCGAATAAAGTAGGGTTATATTGAATATTAGTTAATTTCACCTTATCCATCTTATTATTTTGAAATAATGCTTATATTTGCACATAATACAATCAAAGTGTTTGGAATTTCAATTCCAATGGTATGCACCTTTACAATTGGATTAAGGGGATCTAAGTATTTTTAAATGTTTTGTTTTTGCATTATAATGCTTTCAATATTTATGTTCAATTGCACTCTTTAGAATTATTTTCATTTTCCTCTAGGATTTTCAATACACAGCTCCTTTATTTCTTTTGGAAAAATAGGGATTTCTTTTAAAGGTTGAGGCAATGGAATTTGATCCAAATATTTTCATATCCATCTAACATGTTATAATCAAATAAAACTATTTTCTTATCTATAACTTCATCAATTTGTAATCTCTTCAAAAAGGGAGGATTTTGTCATGAAATAGATCATTGCTTAGCTATATGAATTGTAGGAATTGATTTTATTTTGTTTTCATCTATTTGTGTATGAATATATTCCTTCTAAGGAGTAATTTGTTGTTGAGGATTTTCCTCCTCTTCAAGAGATTTATCCTCTTTATATTCTTGAATGACAAAAAGAGATATTTTATTAGATAGAAATTGAGGAGATCTAATTTGGAAATCATTTAAATATAGAAGAGCTATTATATAAGATTGAAACATTTGGGCTTGCATATTATAAATTGATTGTTAAGGCACATTATTATTGGGATTAGGGAGTAGATAAGAAGGTAATTCATTTAATTGAGGAAATGAAGTACATGGTAATTGACGGGGTTGACTTGTAGTCAATTGAGGTTGGAATTATGGATGGGCACATTTTGGAGGTTTGGGTGCGGAATAATTTTGAGGTTGATATTGAGGATATTGTTGGAAATATTGAGATTAGTGAATGTTTCTACCATAAGAATGTTTCCATCCCTTTCACTAGGAGGAGGCTCACGTGGCCAAGTTTTCCATAGTAGGGTGGTGCTTCACTCACTTTGTGGTTCTGCATAACAAGGAATTTGTCCATTAGGATATTGTGCCATACCTATTTGACAAGGCTCCTAAGGTCTTCTATGAACAACATAACAAAGTTTTTTTGTTTGACTTGTCCCAACTTCTTTTTGGAAAATAAACATGAGTCTTGATATTAAAGGGAAATCCTATGTAGCATGAACCTCTCCACATATAAAAAAAAATTATTACTGTCAAGAGAACATTCTCATAATGAATATTTCTTCCTACATCTAGGATAGAAATTAGAAAAAGTAACATTTTCACCTTTTTTCTTGTTTTGTACTCTTAACATATCAATTTGTTCACTATTCTTCAGGACCACATGGTTGAGGGCTCATATGGAGTTTCTACCCTATCTAATTAGCCTTTGGGATGTAGATCAAGGTATCTTCATCATCAAAGGGCAAGAACTGGAACGGGAGGAGATGGGCATCTATTTCATCACTGGATTATAGTGCCAAAAAGAAGCAATTCAAGTCTTTGGATCTAGCTAAGGAGATGAAAGTACCACGAGTCTAGTTCAGAGATACTATCTTGGTGTCGAGATAACCAACGAAGGAAAGGTGAAGATTGCAACAATCACCAACAACCTCGTTCTTAGAATAATTTTGTTAACCATGGCACACTTATCTAGAACATAATATGTGCATGAGGCTACCAAGTCTCAATTTTGGTATGCTATCTTATGTTTGACCCCACCATCTTCAACTAGTGTAGAGGCATCTAGGCGAACATGAAGCAACAACTGATCAAGGGTAAGCACAAACACTTGAAGCAATTAGGGTCTAGTTCTATACTGGTCACCTTCATCTTGGAGCGAGTGCCCCTCTTTCAGTATGAGTGGGCATAAGTACCACATCCTACCCCACTAGATCTGAGGCTCAGATGGAGCCAACTCATGCCTAGAGGAGGCATAGGTCAACATATGCATTATACACAACATTTATTCAGCTGGCTTGAATGCTAACAGCTTGTGGTAGGTGGCTATGCTTAGTCTGACACAAATTTTATAGGGGATCAAGATTTGCCTGTACCACTAGGTGAACATTGGACCCACCCAGGTAAATTTTTTTTTTTGTTTTTTTCAAGTTTCATGACATTTATAAAAGTGTAAATCTTCCATCTTCCTCCACATGGGGTAGCTCAAGCCGCAATGGCAGTGGAAATGAAGTCAAATGAAGTCTCACGGAAAGGGAAGTCTTGGGTCCAAATCTTGGGCTACCGTTCCCCGTTGAGGGGTACTTAATGGACATGTAAATAGGAGAGTCCTGCCCCAGCCTACAAAAAAAAAAAAGTGTAAATCTTCCATCAGGTTAATACATAGAGATAGTGAGACACATGCACTAGTCATAACAAAGCCCCATTCTTTTATGGACTATGGTTACAATGGTTTTCCTAATTTTAATTGTCATTGCTTTATCCATTGTAGCTGAACCAATTGAACTTACTATGCTCCCTTGTGTCATGCATTATGCCTATACTTATTGACATTATAAAAATTGTCAAGGGGAATTAACTTGTCTATCCAAATGTTCCATTTTCTAGCTAATATTTGTAATTTCTTAAGTTATCAATATTCATTGAATAATTATTTATGTAGCATGAATATAATTAATTTTAAGAAATTTGATTAAAATTCATGTTTTGGTTCTTATCATTGCTTCTAGGAAGAATTTTTGAGAAAAATTGATTTCAAAACCTTAACCAAAGAATTTTATTAACAAAATTCAGCAGCCCAAGCCCATGAAAAACTTATATCTAACATAATAATTGAGATTTCGCTACCTTTTACATTAAACTAGATAATATATCATCCCTCTTTAAGGAAATGACGACGAATTTATCCCGAGCTGTTGACCTTTTGTGAGCCTTTTCATGCAAGACACCATGGCGTGAAATTTGACGAAAATATGACGTGAAATTTGTGTAGCCGCTGGTACAAGTGAGGCCGAAAACTGTCCGTGAAAATTCTGAGAATGTTTGCGGTTGGAGAGAAACATAGCAGCTTAGGTTGCTTCCCTACAATATGTTACCATTGGTCGAATATGAATTCTCGTTAATGGTAACCTTTTTGTTGTTAATGGTAACCTTAAAAATGAATATATAAAAATATTCATCTAACCAATAAAATGAATCATGAAGTTAAGTTAATTTGTGAATGACTTAGCTGTGCTTGATCCAATGAGGATTCCGAGATAGTAAAACAATGCTATTCACTGTACTTACAGTGAATAGTATTATGGGTAATTATAGTATTATAGGTAATTTTAGTGAATAGCATTTCATCATCCATTTCAGTGATTAGATGAATACTTGTATACATTCCTTTCACCTGTCACAGAATAACTATCCTACCACCACAGTTATATTGCTATATAACACCAACTAAAAAACTATTTTGGTATCAGTAGCTCACACAACTAAGCCCACTAAAAATTATATCATCATAATTCTATGTATAGGTTGTTTTTTTTTAAATTATAATTATGAAATAAATTATTAATAAATGAATACAATTAACTTGAATTTATTTATTTATATTTTATATTTTATTATTTATTAAAATTTATAATTTACTTGATGAATAAAAAAATATAAATAATAAAAATCAAATTTTTTAATAAGTTATTAAATTTATTGATAATAATAATATATTATATTATTAATAATGGTTTGGAGAAGCAGTTTTTTTAGCACAATAGATAAGTAATGTTGTTTAGAGAATTTTCGGCAAAATCACATAAATACTCTTTTGTGGACTTGTTTCTTCATCATGACGACAAGTTGAATAACCAATGCTTTATTGGTTTTGGTTCTTCAACTTGTCCTAACACTCGTTGGTTCGAAAATTGTCGACAAAAAGAGTATTTATGTGATTTTGCCTAAAATTCTCTAAACAATGTTATGGATGAGAGAAGTCTAAATTGCTAGATAAGTAATGTTTGATATTTTTGCCTCTAAATTACATTAAAAAATAAACAAATAAATAAGTTAAATAAAAAGAGTAATGTGATGTGATGTAATGTAATGTTTTAAATTAGGTCAAAATAAAATAAAAATATTATTAATAAATATAACAATGTGTGAAGGTACAGAATACAGTTTATTTAAAGGGGCAAATTAAATCAACCTAGATTAATCTTAATGATGGAGCTATCACCTAATCAAAGGGATGAAATTTATTGCCATCCAAAGAGAAACCTTGCTTAATTTACACTTTTAAATAGATTATATTCCAAGGGATACCATGACTTCTCAATACCATGGGTCATTGTTGATTATTATTTTATTTTTATAGGGTTATTTTTATTTTATTTTTATGTAATTTGGCTTAGTCAAAATAAACATTACATTGCAACATCTCTACTATACTCACTTGGAGAGTACCTTTTAGGGACATTAATATATTTATCTTAATATTAAGAGTAAGAATTTTACCCTCCATCTCTTAGGTGGCCTCCTCCTACGAGAAGTGATTCCATTGCAGTTTAATGTAGGTAATGACTCGAGCATAATTTCTCTATGATCTAATACTTGTAGTGGTTCAACCTACAACTCTTGTCTTGGCTCCACTTGCAGAAAATTTTAATCAATTTGGTGAAAACCATCATGGACATACATTTTCAACAAAGAGACATGTAAAACAATATTCACTTTCATATGGCTTGGTAGCACAAGGAGGTAGGCCACCAAGGCAACAGCATTTAATATCTCTAATTGTGGACAAAACCTTGGCACCAATTTAGCACAAGTTCCTAATCTAAATGCACTCTTTTTTGGTTTTACTTGCATTTATACATGTTCTCCCACTTTTTTTCATTATGCATTATCTTCTTATTTGCATATCCTTCCTAGCTATCCTAGGGATGTTGGACAATTGATATTGTCTGAAACTTTGGTGGCACTTGGAATGTTGGCATTTGATGTCAACCATCCAAGCATTGAGATGAGATGCAACAAATATTAGCACTTAAGGGATAATATGACGACTATGATGGGAAATGCAAAAAGACGACCCCATGGGATTGCTAAGCCTACTATGAAGAGCTAGAAAGTTTGTTAATTGTGTGCAAAGTGAATGTGATAGGAAGTAAGCTAAAAGACACATCAGTAAAACATCTCATCCTCCCACCATCTCTTAATTGCCAATGATAACATCGTAGACCTAGGTGACATTAATCTCTGTAAGAGGAGCTTGAAATAATTTCTTTATCGAGTTTAAGGAAGTGTCAAGATAAAAGTGTTGGGCTTGGGAGCTCTCACCTTAGCGCCAAGCCTTTTTCATTTTTCGTAGAAATGATACCAATGGTGGAGATGCACTAAGAGAGTAACTTGGCTGATGAAGGGTTTAAAATTTAGGGGCTTGGCACCTAAAGGCCTAGTGAGTGCTCACAACATGTTGTCCCATTACCTTAAAACAACGAAGGCGAGCTAAAGGGCAAAATCCACAGAACTGATAATGGTGCTAATGGAAAGTCTTTAGGATTTAGATAAATGACTTGACATATGAGAATTAAGAATGGAGGTAAATACAATTGCTGAGAGCACTCATTCAAGGTAGTGAAGGACCATGACCCAGAGGAGCAATTTAATGAAGACCTTTGTGAAGCACCATTGGTCACCCTTGAGCTTCATTGAAGGCTATCATGAGTTAAATAAAAATGAGTCTTTGTGGTATTATTCTCCTGTTCGCCTATGCCCCTTGAAGAGAAAAAACTGAGAGCCATGTTGTGAGTACATGTAGTTATTAATGGAGAAGCTATTTGATTCAATAGCTTGAATCTGACTTAATTCTCAACATATAAAACAATCCACAACGATTTCTTTGCATTAAGTCTTCTCCCATGTCTGAATATAGTATGGCAAACCATGCATTGCTAGTGCTACAGAGGAGCAACAATGTGTTGAGTAATTAAACAAAGTGAAAGTAGAATTTGTGTGATTTTAATTGTTCAACATTGTGAGTGTGTAAGAGAGAGAGTGAAGAATATGGTGGTAAGTAGAGGTAGTTGAGCGAGTGTGTAAGAGAGAGAGTGAAGAATATGGTGGTGAGTAGAGGTAGTTGAGCAACAAGAATCAGGCTTCAAAGGAGAGTTATAGAGCTGAATGAAAGGACTTGGTACTCCAATATACAATATTTATGTTTTTGTTTGAATGTATTATCCTCTATTTTCAATTTGAAAATTGTATGAAAGGAAGAACAATGACTAGATAAGGTAGTTTCCTACATTCATAAGAGGTTGGTGCCTCTTGGAAATTTGTATCTTTCTATTTGAAGGGTATTGGGGCCTCCTGTGAATGGGTTCTCACAAAATTCATGCAAATAAGTGGGTGATTAAATTACATCATAATAAAAAACATATTAGTGGCTTTCTCACACTCATTTTTACATAAAAATACCTGTGCCATTTTGCGTGTATGTTGTTCATTTCTTGTATTTGAATGTCTTATATTTCTATTCATGTTTATCGTAGTATGAGTGCTCTCTCAAATCACTAACAATAGTGAAAATAATTGAAGGTTTGCACTTAATGTTTTATGAATGAAACTATTAATAATTCACTGCTCCTCTCAGTGATTCCTTATTACAATAATTGTTGCTAGAGAAACGTTCTTCATGAACATTCTAACCACTCAAAGGTAGATTCATGAAGAATATGTCTAGGCAAGAGAGTCAAGGTACCTAGCCAAGCATGATACCAGTCTTTCATGGTACAAACTATGCCTTATTGAAAGTTGAGTTGGAAGCTTACCTTATGTCCCTAAGAGTAGATGTTTACAGTTTTATTCTAGTAGATTATGATGTCCCTAATGTCCCTCACACTAACGTTGATGGTAAAATCCTATATGGAAATAATGCTAAAACCAATACTTTCATTCTTTTTGTGCTAGTGAGTCTCAAATCATAAAAATTATGTACTAGAAGTCTTCTAATGAAGTATGGATCAATCTCAATCAAAGTCATGAAGGAAATGATAGAGTTAGAAATGAAAAACATCAAACCTTAAAAATGAGTTCTGAAATCTTAAAAATACATAGAGAAGAAACCGTGGAAGAATAATTTCTCAGAATTGATGAAGTTACCTATATGATTCGAGGAGTGTGTGAAGTTTTGAAAAAATATATCGTTGTTCAAAAGGTCTTGAGATCTCTTAATGAAAAAATGTATGACATTAAAAACATGTCTCATTTATAGAATATAAAATGGATGAGATGTTTGGTACTCTCATGACCTATTAAACCATCATCTTCTAAATATTCCTCTGTGTATGCATCATCTGTGAATGGATCCATGTGCATAAGAGTCCCTAAAGTTGTAATCTTTGATGTTGGTGGCCTTGATAACATGCTGGCCAACTTGTTTGTGTTGCCCTTATTATACTTAATCACCAAATTAAATTGCTGCAAAAACCCCTTCCACTTGTAGTGCCTACCGTGTTGTAGCTTATTATGGACCTAAAGTTACTATAACAACTCGTGACGTCTGTGGATTATTATCTCCTTTCCTATTAGATAGTTCTTCAACTTCTTCACACCTTGCACCATGTCATAGAGCTCCTTCTCATAGGTAGGGTAGTTAAGAACTCCTCGAAGAAATAATTTAGAATGGTAGAAAATAAGCCTTCCTACTTGCATCAAGACAACTCCCATAACATAACTAGTCAAATATGTCTCCAGTTCAAAGGGCCATTGCAAGTTTGGTAATGCGAGAAATAGTGCTTCACTTATCTTCTTCTTTAACTCATCAAAACCCTTCTACTACCCTTTCCCCACTAGAAACTCTTGCCACTTGTTTTTATGACATGGAGTGGTGTTGATAATCCTGAAAACGAGGGTATGAATCTCGTCAAGTATTGTGGTGCTCCAATGAAACTCTTAAGCTTAGTAACATTTGTAGTCACCAACCATTTCATGATGACTTCCATATTTGAAGGATCTATCTTCAATTCTCCTCCACCAATCACAAATCCCAAATACATCAAGGACTCTTGTGCAAACTCACACTTCTTGAGATTTTCTAGCACCTCGTGCTTCTTCAATGTTTCGAGCACCTCCATCAAATGTGAATTATTCTCCTCCCATGTAGGACTATATACCATTATATAATCCAAATAGACAATAACAAATGAATCTATAAAATTGCGTAATACATCATTCATTAATGTCATAAATTTAGTTGTTACATTATAGAGGATGAATGGCATAACTAACAACTCATACAAACCTTGCGTGTTTTTGAAGCTGCTCTTCCATTTATCTTCTTCTTTGACTAGAATCTGGTGATATCGTGACTTTGAGTCTAGCTTAGTGAAATAATTTGTTTGTTGCAACTGATCTAGAACATTGTCTATCTAGGGCATGGGGTATCTCTTATTGAGCATGATTTTATTCAATGCCCTATAATATTTACAAATGTGTGAGGTCCCATTCTTCTTTGGCACAATGATGATGGGTGACCCACATGGTGATGTACTCAATCAAATGACACCGTGTTCCAACAGTTGTTGTAACTATTTCTTCACCTCAATTTTTTCTATAGCATACTTCATGTACAACCCAATATTTGGCAATGGGGAGTGTGAAAATAGCTACATCTCGTGCTCCACTTCTCTCTTAGGATTTATCCCTTTAGGATTTAGGAACACATCCTTGTATTCCTATAACAACTCCCCCAATTTTTGTTTTCTTTTTCTTAGTACACCCCTCTAAAGATGCCTTACCTCTTATTGACTCATCTATAGACTAATTTTCTCTTAAAAGAAATAAAAGATACTTCTTTCTCGAACTAATCAATTTATTGGCTTTGTTGCCATGTACGATTGAAACATTTTACTTTTATTTATGCACGTTGATGATGAAGGATATTTCATCCTTGATGAGATGGTACTAGTTAGCTCTCGTCATGAATATAGCATGAGACATGTACATGTGTGGACTGCAAAACAAAACTCCACATACATCAAGGGGAACCGCATACAAATCTACCTCATCAATAAAATAAACACTCATAACAAATGTAAGTTTAAACTAATTTTTTACCTTAAGCTTTGCATCCTTATGTACCCATCCCAATGGATATGGGTTCGTATGATCACTCCATCCCTAACATCTTGTCTAGATCTGTTGCAATGAGATTTTCCTACAATCCTGAGTCAAACAGATCATCAATCTTCATATTGTTGACCTGTATCTTTACATCAAAGAGTTTGGTCATTTCTTTCTCTTCGTGTTGTTGAAGGATACCCAGATTCACCTCCTTTTGAACTAATGTATAGGCAATCTTCTCATCCATGTCTAAGCTTTTTTCAACTTGGTCGTGTGAGTTAATGGCGATGATATTCTTATTCTTATTATATTTCTTCCTATTCTTTGAGTTTAGCTCTCAATGCAACTTCAGAAACCTCTGCTCTGTATCACCATCAATGTTGTAGTGGTTACTAGGATTATTGCACTCATTTGTTGTGGCTACCATATTTTTTTCCTTTCCCCCTTTTTGTTTCTTCTTCCCATCCTTAGAAGTGTCTTGTCTCTCTTTTTTCTTTGATCCACTAGATTTCGCTCTTTCAAGACCTATGTTCTCGAGGTGTTGTACCTATACCTATGTATCATCCACCATTTTGGGCTTGAACAACATCACTTGCTAATGGAGATTGTGGTGCATACCCGTCAAATACTTAAGGAGTGCAACTCAGTACTTTAGATAGATATACAACATTATAGCCATCTTTCTAAATTCTGAGTACTCCTAAATGCTTTGGCATAGATTTTTACTGAAATGTGATTGTTGCCAAAGGATGGGAAAGCGTACTCCAAGAGATGAAATTCCTTTCCAACCTGAAATGATTTTTGAGCCATTTGACAAGTGGGGCACAGACTTCGTTGGAACTATTGACACTCCATCCAAGAAAAAGAAGTATATCATTATGTGCATTAACTATCTTGATAAGTGCACTGAAACTAAGGAAATTAAGGCTAAGCAATGATCTATTTCCTACAATTCGTATAGCTAAGAAATGATCTATTTCCTTGCAAAATCCTACCTTTTTGAAGAATTACAAATTGATGAAGGTATAGATAAGAAAATAGTTTTACGTGATTATAACATTTTATATGAATTAGAAAATATTTGGATCAAAATTCCATTGCCTCAACTTTTAAAGGAAATCCTATTTTTTCAAAAGAAATAAAGGAGTTGTGTATTGAATATCCTAGAAGAAAATGAAAATAATTCTAAACAGTTCAATTGATTCAATAGGGGGGTCATGATTAGCCTCATCATTGGGTAACTATATGTACCTTAAGTGAACTCCTAGCTTAGTCAAATAAAATCTTCTCACAATTTATTACATGTTTTGATTATATTTTGTTTAATGACATGAGTTAAGGTGGGGTATTACGCCTAGTAGACTAATATGCATTGAATGTAGGTTTGGAAGAGTAAATCGAGGAATTTTGGTAGATTAAGGTTTGTAACTTGAATGGGACAAGGGAGAGAGCTTGTAGAAGGTAAATCCTCCTCATTTACTCCTCCCTCATCTAAATATTCCTCTCTTAATCACACCAACTTAGAGTACAAGCAACCAATTCATGAAGATCAAAAGGCAGCCGAGTAGGTGATAGTCAAAGACTTAGTTGATCTCGAGTTTGGGAGTCGGGCCTCCCTAGATTTAAGGAACTTGTTTCTGACTTCAATTGTATAGAAAATAGGCCCAGAGCCTCATTAGGATTCAGTTTTTTGTTGTAAAAACACTGGTTATTTTTTAGCTCTAGTCTTGTGGAAGAAATTGCTATAGAATTTTTTGTTTTGTTAATGAGAATGATATTTTTTATGATTGAGTATTCATTTGACTCAAAGGGATGAAGCTCTTTTGTTAGGGCCCAAACTTAGAAGGAAAGGCTACTCTTCTTGTATCCATATGCTTAGATTGGTTTCATAGATTCATGACTAAACTGTCCTTAGAAGTATTTCATTGCAGGAAATGTAGATTTGATAATTTTTATTATTTTGCTTCCATTTTTACTCTACTTCAGTAGCAGGTTACAAGGGGCAACAATCATCACAAATATGCTAGTAGGTGTCTTGGCCTCACCTCTTCCTTCGGGGATCATGATTTGAGGAAAGGACCCCTATGCAGCCCCAAAAAGATAGATTTATATTTTCTCATAACATTTAGGATTTAGTGTACTTGAACTAGAATTTGATAAGTTTGCAAGTGTAGGAATTAACTACCATCTCTTCCATATTTAGTATTACAATAGATATCATCAATGATTCCATTTCATTCTGAAATTTCCCTCATGCATGAAGTAGAGAGTTAGCTAATTAAACTTTGTTTTTCTAGCTTATTATAATTCTTCTTGTTTACATGATTTCTTGGAAAATAGCAATGTTTCATGTAGAGAAAGTGTTTCATAACTAGAGAGATATACCATAGTAAGAAACCACCTTGCAACTTCATCCATCGATAATCATTCCTTGCTTCCACAAAGAACTTCACCAATATCATCATTTTACATAGAAACTCCTCCAAGCATGATGAGAAAACAAAACCATCTCCTAAGCTTGGTTTTGAGTTTTGAGTGACCGGAGGAATCTTCTCACTCCATTCCACCTATGAGCCACCTTCCCTAAGCCTTCAATCACATATAGCACCAATCATTCTCCTCTTTGCTATATTGTGTAGAAATAGAGCGAATCATGTAGGTTTTTAGTACATCGAGTAGGTTTTCCTATAGTGTACTGTTTTAAGGCCAAAATTGAGTGAAAATTGTAGGAAGCAACACAAGGGTACCTGAGGGTCTCCCAAAACTCCCAAACATTCTCCAACATCCATAATCCTCCTTCCATATCATCAAAAGGGATTAGGGTTCATACTTGATTTTCCATAAAAATAATAAAAAGAAAACAATGAATTTATTTCAGTCTTTTACATGCACAACAATGGTGTTTGATGTTTTGAACTTCCATGGTTCGGATAGTAGCATTTCATACATTTTAGCTTGGCATTATTGTAAAGCATAGTTTCTGAGTAGTTAGTTATCGAATGGAGTTTTTTTAACATAGGATTTAAGTCATTTTCCTTATTACAATAGACAAGCCTTCTCTTAGAGTAGATTCCTCTTTCTTTGATTAGTAATCAGGATTCTTCTAAATCCATAGAACTCTAACTTGAAAACCCTAATGCTCTCTCGTGAGTTGAACAGTAACAAAAGACAAAACCATCAATTTTACTTGTGTATACAACACTGTCACCTCGAAGTTTGTACAAACCCTAGGTTGATAAATTAAAGCTTGTAGCACTAGGAGTTGCATCATTCTTGTTGCAATACTCTTTCTCATCAAAAAGCAAGACCAAATTTGATGCCCTAAAACAACACCCTCCTAAATCTTCTATTGATGATGATTATAGAAGAAAGTAGAATTATCCTTGCCTCATCTATGAGGAGGATCATTACACTAAGGATTGTCCTCGATGATCTCATGTTATTCACTTGCTAAAAGAGACTCTCACTATCTTAAAAGAATCCTTTCCATAACCATCTATTTTTTGTCTTTGCAAACTCGGTTTGGAGATGTCGTCAAGTCATTACAAGTGTTCTACTGATGGTACTTATTATAGCATGCAGAACAACTCTTCCACAACATGGGTACTCTATGACCCTAATGACGAGTTGATTAACTTAAAAGTTATCTTCCTTGTTTGAACAACCAATAATATTTCTGAATATAGTGGAGTTATTGAACTCTTGTGAGAAGTAGTTTCTCTTGGAATTGGGGATATAGTTGTCAAGTTGGATTCACAACAAGTTGTGTTAGAATTAAACAATCATTACTCAGTAAGAAATCCACAAATATTGCGCATGTATCTATGTGTTACATTGCTAGAAAGAAATTTTGATTATATTACATATCAACATATTCCACATAATTTAAATACATTAACTAACGCATTGGCAAATTTTGTTCTTGATACACATTTATGTCATTTGTAAAAATTGAATGATGTTATGAACGCATAAGTAGGAATAAAAAATGCATATATATATCACATCTTCCTTATTGTTACATCAAAATGTGACAAAATAAAGTGTTCTCACACATTTGGCTTTCAAACCCTACAAAATGTGTAAAAGACTAGATAAACTATCAAACTACATGGTGCTCATGATAACACGAGACCACTTTGATCACATGGCCTAGCAGTCGATGTAGTCTCACAGAGACTCCGAGAGTATATCACTACCAATGTAGTGAAACATTGTTGATAGTGGCATAATCTAGAACCCATCGAGTGATTGCCTCTAGATTGCACTCCATATTTTCTAAGGGGTCAACCCCTTCCGCATAGTCTTCACCCACTATCGGATGGGCACCTCAATGTATTATTGGGAACATGTCTCATGGTCTCTCTGGTCCCACATCTACACATTTATCATAAGTTGAGTCTTATCTTACACTTTTATAAAAATCATAAAACTTGAAAAAATAAAAAAATGAGTTTTTACCTGCATCGGTCCACTATTCACCTAGTGGTAGACGCAGATCTCAATCCCCTCTAAAATTTCAGTCGAATTAAGTGTAACCATCTACCACAAGCAGTTAGCATTCAAGCCAAGTGAATAATTATGGCGGATAATGCATATGTTGACCTATGCCTCCTCGAAGCATGAGTTGGCTCCATCTTAGGAGCCTCAGATCTTGTGGGATAAGATGTGGTACTTCTGCCCACTGATACTAGAAGAGGAGCACTCACTCCAAGAAGAAGGTGACTAGTATAGAACAAGACCCGAACTTCTTTAGGTGTCTATGCTTACCGTTGGACATTTCTTCCTTCATGTTCGCCAAGGTGCCTCTGCACTAGTGGAAGATGGATGGGGTCAAACATGTGATATCATATTGAAATTGAGACTTGGAAGCCTCATGCACATCTTATGTTCTAGATACATGTGCCATGGTGAACAAAATTATTCTGAGAATGAAGTTGTTGGTGAATGTTGCAATCTTCACCTTTCCTCCATTGGTTATCTCGACACTAGGACAGTATATCTAGACTAGACTCCTAGTACTCTCACCTCCTTAGCGAGATCCAAAGACTTGAATTTCTTCTCTTCGGCAGCATAATCTGGTGATGAATTAGATGCCCATTTCCTCCCAATTCTTGCCCTTGGATGATGAAGATATCTTGATCTGCATCCCAAAGGCTGATTAGATAGGGTAGAAACTCCATATGAGCCCTCAACCATGTGGTCCTGAAGAATAGTAAACAAATTGATATGTTAAGAGTACAAAACAAGAAAAAACTTGAAAATGTTACTTTTTCTATTTTCTATCCTAGATGTAGGAATAAAATGAGAATGTTCTGTTGACAATATTGATTTTTTTTATATGTCCAGAGATTCATGCTACAGAGGACTTCACTTTAACATCATCACTCATGTTCATTTTCCAAAAGGAAGTTGGGATAAGTCAAATAAAACAACCTTGTTATGTTGTTCATAAAAGACCTTAGGAGCCTTGTCAAATAGGTATGGCACAGTATCTTAATTGAGAAATTCCTTGTTATGCACAACCACAAAGTGATTGGAGCACAACCCTACTATGGAAGACATGGCCACGTGAGCCACATAACTCATCTTGGTCAAAGGGATGGCAACGTTCTTATGGTAGAAACACCGAATACCCTCAATATTTCCAATAATATCATCAATATCAAGCTCAAAATTATTCTGCACCAAAACCTCCAAAACATGCCCATCCATAATTCCAACCTGAATTGACTACAAGTCAACCCCTTCAATTACCATGTACTTAATTTCCTCAATTAAATGAATTACCTTCTTATCTACTCCCTAATCCCAATAATAAAGTGCCTTAACAATTAATTTATAATATGTAAGTCGAAATGTTTCAAGCTTATATAATAGCTCTTCTATATTTAAATGATGTCCAAGTTGGATCTCCTCAATTTCTATATAATGAAATACCCCTTGTTGTCATTCAAGAATATAAAGAGGATCAATATCGTGAAGAGGAGGAAAATCCCCAACAAGAAATTACTCCTCAGAGGGAATATATTCGTACACAAATAAATGAAAACAAAATAAAATCAATTCCTACAATTCATATAGCTAAGCAATGATCTATTTCCTTACAAAATCCCACCTTTTCGAAGAGATTAGAAATTGATGAAGGTATAGATAAGAAAATAGTTTTATGTGATTATAACATGTTATATGAATTGGAAAATATTTGGATCAAAATTCCATTGCCTCAACCTTTAAATGAAATCCCTATTTTTCCAAAATAAGTAAAGGAGTTATGTATTGAAAATCCTATCAGAAAATGAAAATAATTCTAAAGAGTGCAATTGATCAAAAATATTGAAAGCATTGTGATGCAAAAACCAAAAATTGAAAAATACTTAGATCCACTTAATCCAATTGTAAAGGTGTGTACCAATGGAAACGAAATTCCAAACACTTTTACTGTATTATGTGCAAATATAAACATTATTTTTAAATAATACAATAGATAAGGTGAAATTAACTAATATTCAATATAATCATACTTTATTGGAATGAGAAGATATAGATGTTCTCAAGTGTAAGAGTATATTAGAATATGTATAAGTACTCTTATATCCATGGGAGTATCCTATTTATTTTATGATACTAACACCAAAAACTAATCTATGATGACATCTGTGATTCTTGGTAGGCCACAATTAGCTAATATTGATGCATTCATATGTTGCAAGTCTAGTGATATGGTCACTTCAAGTGGAAATATAACTAACATGTTCATAGCATATGCGCGAGTAAGAAAAATAATTGAAATATAGAACGCGAAATGAATTGAAGGAGATGATGGAAATTATGAAGATATTAAACTAGTTTTAACTATCTCACAAAATTATGAGGAAGATTAATTAGTGAATTTAATGAATAATCATTATTTTTCATCATATTGTGAACAAAATTATTGTGTCCATATATTAGAGCAAAACTTTCAAGAAGAATTCAATATTGAATACTTTTCATCTTCACAATCTAAAATGTTATTAAACTCAATGGAAAGGTTTGGCAGTTCTCTTATAGAAATTTATCCACTTAAAACATTAAACATTGACAATAAATTCGAGGAATTTTGAAAGAAATAGTTAATAAATATGCTACAAAAACATTCCTCTATATTTGCACCGGAATATATTGACATGAAAGGAATTTATTCAAATAGATGTATGTGTAAACTTTACATACAAGAGAGTGTCAAACCTATAGGACAACCCTAAGGAATGATGAATCATAATATGAGGGAGATTGCTAAAGATGAGTCACAAAAATTTCTCAATGTGAATTTTATTTACCTAATTTGAGATATCCAATGGGTTTCACCATTACTTAGCGTGCCTAAGAAAACTTAAAAGTGGAGAGTTTTACTTAAAAGTGGAGAGTATGCATAGATTATGGATAATTAAATAAAGTAACTCTAAAGATAATTTCTCATTACAATTTAATGATCAAGTATTAAATTAGAAGGGAAGAAGTATTTCTCTTTTCTTGATGGACTTAGCACATAAAATCACATTCAACTTGCATAAGAAGACGAATATAAGATAAGTTTTACTTGTCCACAGGGTATGTATGCTTACATGGAATGCCCTTTTCTTTTGCATAATTCCCTTTTTACACTTCAGAGAGCAATATTAGGTATCTTTTCTCGCTTGATCGATGATTTTGTAGAAGCATATATGGATGATTTTACTCTTTATCTGAATAATTTTGTAGGGGATATTGAGAATTTGGAAAATTCCCTTATTATATGTAAGGAAGCTAATATTTCATTATTTCATTAAAATATCATTTTGTTTTTTAGCAAAGGAATTGTTTTGGGTCATATATTTTAGGTGTTAGAATCAATGTAGATTCATTAAAGGTTGAGGTTATCTCTAAAATTTCAGTAGCAACATGTTAAAGAGATGTTAGAAGTTTTCTTAGATTCACGAGTTAATATAGAAGTTTTATAGAAAACTTCACACAGGTTGTTTCACCACTTTTCAAATTACTCACTAAAGATTGTGAATTTCATTGGAATTATATTTGTTAAAAAGCTTTTGAATTGTTGAAACATAAATTTTGAGACACCAATTTCAAGAAGGAAAAATTGGTCCCGTCCACTTGATATTTCTAATAATGCTTCAAATACAACCATAGGTGTTGTATTGGGAAAAAGATACTTAACTCATTATGCTATATACTATTTTAAAATATGAAAGCTCTGTGCAAAAACTTCAAAGTCCTATGCAAAAAGTTGAATGTACTTTGCAGAAAACTGAATAGAAGTAAATTTACTTTTCAAAAATCTAAATATAATAGAATGTACTTTACATTGATTTGAATGTAATTTGCAAATAACTAAATGTGCTTCTGAGAAAATTGAATGCTCAATGTTACAATTACATAAAATGTGGATTTCTTCTTCAAAACATTTGAGATCAATGATTATATATAGAAAATAAAGTTAAGGATCATATGTACAGAACCAAGAACAAATATGACACAATTATATTTTCTTCCAATGACCGCGAAAAACCCCTAAGGGGGAAAACCTGAACAATTCTGCTTCTATTATATTTCTTCAATTGTTGAGTAGAGTAGACAGAGAATAAGAATGCATAAAGTGACCAATGTCTCATCTAGTTGATGTTTAAGTGGACATGCCTTTTACTTGAATATCTCCTCCTTCTCTTACATATCATGTGGTTCACACATTTTCTTCCTCCTCCATCACTATAGTCCACACTAAAAAATCTTTCTTATTCACAATGAACATGCTACTCTCAATTCTCACTTTTTTCTTTATTAAATAGATGAGAAGGAGAGGAGTTACAAAATGTATTTATTCCTTTACCCAATAATAGGAAAATCAAATTCCTTGAGGGAGGAGTTACTTGAGGAGAAGTGGAACTCATCCAACAATAGAGAGAAAGGTGTTGGAAATAATACTAAGAGGGGGGGTGAATCAGTATTATCAAATTATTTTCAATATATCTTCTTTATTTATACCTTGAATCATTCTTTGTATGTTAATACCATAAAATAATCAGCATGAACAAGAAAAACAGATAGTCACACCAAAGAAGACCAGATATAAGGTGGAAACCCAATGTGGGTGAAAACCACCTGCTACAATATGTCTCTATCTTCTTTCAATTAGAAACTCCTTTTACAATGATATTGTATTGGTGCAGTCCTTTACCAGTACGCAGGCTGCAACCTGCAAAGAGCTACAACTCTCTCTCGTTTTCCAATTTCTCATGGAAGGGAGCTACAAACCCCCTTGCTCTTTTAAGGACAATGTTTCATTAATTTTCAAACTGGATCCATGAACATCAAATAATCATCAAGTACATGAAAATCACCCAATCTACTTGTACAATAAACCAATGAATTACCCACTCTTCAGAATGCTGTAAACGGAAAAGAATACCATAAATCTAACCCGAGAACTCTGTTGTAATAGATAAAAGACAATCAACAATTGTTTCAAAATAAGACTGCAACTTCACCAACAGGGCCTGCGTATGTATGCAGCTCTTCTGAGACGGAACTGTGCAGATCTGCACTGGTTGTTCTTCTGCTCTGCGATATTTTCTTCAGACCCACACCTTCACCTCTGACTTACTGCGTACACCCGTACTGTGCCTTCTTCAAGCCTGCGTACCTCACACTTTGCACTTGACTGTGTTGTGTGCGCCCCGCACTGTGCCTTCTCCTGTACTGCGTACCCCGCACTGTGCTTTTTACTGCGTTGCGTACCCACGCACTTTGCCTTTGACTGCACTGCGTACCCATGCACTGTGCCTTCGGATCGCCTGCGAACTTCTAATTAGTGCCAGATTTTTCAGTACACCAATGTGCCACAGTTAGTTATATCCACAGATCAGTTCATGTGCCCGAGAGATGACGATATGCAAATAGATTCACCTTAAGTTAAGTTATCTCCTTGAGTTAGATCTAGCTTTTAAAATCAATCACCCAAAATTTCATATCTTTAAGATATTCAAATGAAAGATGCGAAAAACCAAGTGATCTCCTTCCCTATTTATAGACAAGCCCTTATTCACACCATGGGACAAAACCATCAATGACAAATACAAGGGATCCAAACTAGGGCTAAAACAGATCCTATGCCACGGGCCAAAACCATAGCCTCAAAAAAAGGCGTACTAAATACCACGAGCCAAACATAAGAAACCCCACGTGAGCACGCTTCACTGCCTTGAAGTGTGTGCACTGGGATCCGCACCTTCTGAATGGATAACCTGTGAGTATGACCGCACCTCCTGCATGGTGAACCTGTGGGTCCGCACCTTTTGAACCATTCACCTGCGAGCCTCTTAATTTCCATCATATTGAGAGCCTGAATAGACAATTGCCACTTGAGTGAGTTGCCATCGAGTACAACACCTGTATCATAGAGCCATACCAGAATCATAATGCCAACAATCTCCCCCTTTGGACTTGATGGCAACCTCAAGATCCTCAACTTCATTCTCCCCCTTTGACATCAAGGGCAAAGGGTTATGCTTCCCCTAAGAACATGCTCCCCCTGACTATAAACTAGATCTGCAAAGAAGAATCATAATCCACCAAACACCATAAACGACCATGAAGGAGATAGAGACATATTCCAGCCATGTTTAGATCAGCATCCATGTTCTCCTTTTGTGCTACCATAATGCCAACAATGCATTATATGCTCCCCCTGAACTTGTACCATTCAATCTTCGACCAATCCGCAAACTAGCACATGTACACATATACCCTAATGAACCTTGTGTACAACCAACACTCAGAAGAGATTCAACAACAAGATGATGCATCAACAACCCCCAGCTTTTGCCTGAGGTATTCAAAGGTTTCCCTGGGCAGTGGTTTGGTTAGTATATTAGCAAATTGTTCCTTAGAAGGAACATACTCCAACTTGACCTTTTTTTCAAGCACTTGTTCCCAGAGAAAATGATACTTGATCGGTATGTGCTTGGTCTTTGAATGCATGACTGGTTTCTTTGAAATGTTGATTGCACTTGTATTTCCATCATAAGATGGAGATAGGTGGTGTACAAGTGATTTGAAAATCCTACAAGGTCTGCATCATCCAAAGGAGTTGAGTGTAGCAAGATGTAGTAGCAACATATTCTGCTTCAACTGTAGACAAGGCAATCGAACTTTGTTTCTTGCAGAACCAAGATATTAATCTAGAACCCATAAAGAATGCACCACCACTTGTGCTCTTCCTGTCATCCATGCTTTCGGCCCAATCTGCTTCTGTATAAGCATGAAGTGTGAGATCAGTATCTCTAGGATACCATAAGCCATAATTTTTAGTCCCTTGAAGATATTTGAAAATTCTCTTCACTGCCTGAAGATGGGTTTCCTTTGGATTTGCCTGAAATCTTCCAATTATTCCCACTGCATGCATGATGTCTAGTCTGGTACCTCTCAAATAAATTAGACTTCCAATCATAGATTTGTAGGTTGGTTGATGCACTCCTACTGATTTGTCATTTGTACTAAGGTTGCATCCTGTTACCATGGGTGTACATACTAGTTTTGCATATTCCATGCCATATTTCTTCAAAATCTGCTTGAGATATTTGGTTTGACACAAGAAGATCCCTCCTTCATTTTGTCGGATTTGTACACCAAGAAAGTATGTTAGTTCTCCAAGCAAGGACATTTCAAATTCTTTCTGCATCACCAAGGAAAAGCTTTGACTCATAGCTTCTTCATTGCTGCCAAAGATAATGTCATCTACATACAC
>APFE031055232.1:32136-71727 GCA_000404065.3 Pinus taeda
AAAGTATGTCAGTTCTCCAAGCAAGGACATTTCGAATTCTTTCTGCATCACCAAGGCAAAGTTTTGACTCATAGCTTTTTCATTGCTGCCAAAGATAATGTCATCTACATACACAACAAGTATTAGCAATTTATCATTTTCAATTTTTATATAAAGATTGCTATCCGCTGATCCTTTTGAAAAACCTTGTTGATGAAGATATTTGTCTAAGTGATAGTACCAAGCCCTTGGAGCTTGTTTGAGACCATAAAGCACCTTTTTCAGTCTGCATACAAGATTTGGATCATTTCCAAGAATGAAACCATCTGGCTGCTCAATGTATACTTCTTCTTTTAAGTCTCCATTTAGAAAGGCTGACTTCACGTCCATTTGAAATACTTTGAACCTTTGAAAGCTTGAGAGAGAAAGGAACATTCGATGGCCTTGAAGTGTGTGCACTGGCGTCCACACCTTCTAAACGGATAACCTGCGGGTATGACCGCACCTCCTGCATGGTGAACCTGCGGGTCCGCACCTTTTGGAGCATTCACCTGTGAGCCTCTTAATTTCCATCATTTTGAGAGCCTGAACAGACCATTTCCACTTGAGTGAGTTGCCGTCAAGTACAACACGTGTATCATAGAGCCATACTAGAATCATAATGCCAACAAAAGGTAGGCTTATCTTAAGGAGTTACAATTCAAATTAGGGAGAGTGAGAGTTACACTTAGAGATGAGAGAATATTTGGTGAGAGTTACAAATATAATTGAATGAGGGAGTTACAAGTGCATTTAATGAGAATGATGTATGCCCTTTTTGTACATTGTATTAGTGAGGGAGAGTTAGATTCCCTTAATTATAGAGTTACTATTTTATTCTGAGAGAGGGGTTAAATTTTCCAAGTAAGAAATCCTCAATTTAATTTGCTTATTGTGTTAGAGAATTATCTTTTATTAATCCATTAGAGGTGAATATTTTCGTCAACAACATCCATGGTTATCTATGATTTTAAGAAAAATATTTTCTTCAGGGAAGAGAAATATTATGTATAAAAATTAAATATACATTAATTAAGAGTACTTAGGAAGAAGGGGATAAAAATATCATGACTGCTCATGTAAAAGGAGCCAAGACTATTCTTAACTCAACTTCTTCATTGCAATATCATCATTTAGTTCCTTTCATATTATATGTGTGTGTGTGTTTTCATTTATTTCTAGAACATGTAGAGAAGATACAATCCAAAGGAGAGAGAAGTTGGTTAAACAATATCCCAACATGAGATAGGATTGTTCCGTACACACTATAAGTGGGGTTGGAAAAAAAAGTCATCACCATGATAAAAAAACATAACCATTTGCATTAGATAACCATTAATTCCCTATTATCATTTATTTTCTATATGAACATAGTAAATTTTATAGCTTGGTCAATTTATAATTATATTCAAGAAACCCATTTACCAACGTGTTTTCCATACCATGATTCCTTCTTACATATAGTTCATAGTGAGATGGTTTTGGTAATATATCTAAGAATATAGACCCATTTGTGAATGTACTAATGTGTTACATAATTTATTAGAACTCTCATTGAGATTTTGTGGCACAATTCAAAAATTCCCAAAACGGATGGAGAAAATCCCCAATCAAACCCACCTAAATATGAAATTGATGTTACTATCGAAGGGGGGAAACTAGTTCATGAGTGATGTTTAATTCTCTTCGAATCACCAACCAACAAAATATGACCAACACCCTTGTACCTTATGTCACTCTAACACTCTCACAGTTTACACTATCATCTATTGTTTGTTTTGTTGACTTGAAATAGAAACTATTATTTTTTAGTAGTATAAATGAAATCTTGAAATATTTTTATAATAAAGTTGTTGGTTTTTTTAGTCCCCATAGGAAATAGTCAAATATGTGAGAATAATTGAGTTATTAATGGAAGAAAAAGGAGACGGTTAACCTTTGGATATGTAATTCATATTGGTAAAGGCGGTAGTTACTAGTTAGTGACTCACTAACATAATTTTGTATAAGGGAATGATTTTGATGCCTCCATGCTTGGACATAATGCGTCAATTTCTATGAAAATATATAATTAAGCTTATTTTGAATGCGCATACAAAATTCTAACGTGCTCCATTGGAAATTAATACTGCATAGATTAGGTGAGAACAAACTTTAATTTTATGTCAAATAGGTATATCCCACATTCATCATGGAGTAAATACGATTTAAAACATTTATTATATAACAAGGTGGAATTACATTATCGCACATGTATTATGGTGATATAGTTTTTGGATATGGTTGGTATATAAAAAAGTTTAGGAAATACCATGAGAATCACATCACCTTTTATTCCAAAGTTGTTTCCTTATAAAGAAGTTAAGTCTTAGGAAGATTTTTCTTTATAAAGAAGTTAAGTATGAGGGCACTGTCCATGTTTGATTTACATGGAAAATATGGTAATGTTTCTTATCCGATTACTAACAAAACATGCTATATTCCTTCATTTATTAGAATTTGACTTTTCTTCATTAATTACAATCTAACATTTTATATTTTAACTTGTTATAGCTGTAGGTTACTTCTATATTAAAAAAAAACAAATTTGCAATACTTTCTATTTCATAGATATAGTGTTACTTCTATAGTCATTAGGTTTTTTTTTCTTTTTTCTTTTATAACTTTAGATCATTAAAAAAATAGGATTGAGTAAAAGTTTTCTTGAAAGGATATAGAAAAATATTATAGAAATAACCTTCTTCATTCAAATAATATGGGGTTTCATTAATTTTAGGGATTCCACAAATTTTTCTAGTAGCGAGGGTTTTGTTGTAGAAGTTTAAAGTAGGATTTTGTTATAGTGTTGGATATGTTTATAGAAACTAGCAATTAGGGTGAGGATCTTGTTTTGATATTTCTATAGCAACTAGGGTGAAGGTGTTATTTTATTTCATGAAATAAATCCTTATGGTAACTAGGTCAGAAATCATAGCAACTAGCGAAGAGTGTAAGGGTTTCCTTTTATTTTATAGCAATGAATGTGAGAAATATCTTATGTAAACAAGAGTGAGTGTTTTGTTCTATTATGTTGTATAACTATTTCTACACTCTATAAATATAGACTAAGGGATTTGTTAAAAAATATACCATAAGTATAGACCAAGGGGTTTTTGTAAAAAAAAATTTCAATGTTATTCATGGAATTTGCATTTCTTAATCACTAATAGTGCAACCTCTTGATTTTATGTTTTTTCAATAATTTATTTTCTACCAATATATAATATTGAGTGATTGTATACTTCCATATTTTTTCACATTGTTAGTTGTTTCAGGAATCATACTGTGTAAAATGTGTGATCTACCCAACTTTTTGGATGGTGACTCCATCCATCATGAGGGACCAGAGAGAGCCTTATGATGGATGGAGTCAACATCTTAAAAGTCGGAGAGATCACACATTTTGCAAAACAAATTTTACAAATCACACATTTTGCACAGTAATGCTTTTGGAAATCACTAACAATATATAATGTACCAAGTTACAAATTGTTAGCATATGCATATTGTTAAAGCATGCCATAATAAAAAAAAAAATTAATGAAATACAACACACTCTTCAACCACTTTCTAGTTCATTCTCCATTCATGGACCACTCCACAAAATTTTCATCCTCATGTATGAACTCCCATATGCCCTAGGCTACAAGGCTAGTTCATTAGTTAGGCATCCTTTCCTAAAACTTGAAGAATACATCTAGCATAAAAGGGTACTATATCCTAAATATTTTGGCTTACTCACCATATCTTACATTAGGTTAATACATAGATATAGTGAGACACATGCACTAGTCATACCAAAGCCCCATTCTTGTATGGACTCTAGTTACAATGGTTTTCCTAATTGTAATAGTCATTGCTTTATCTATTATAGCTGAACCAATTGAACTTACTATGCTCCCTTGTGTCATGCATTATTCATATACTTACTGACCTTATAAAAATTATTACAGGGGAATTAGCTTGTCTTTCCAAATTTTCCATTTTCTAGCTAATATTTGTGATTTCTTAAGTTATCAATATTCATTGAATAATTATTTATCTAGCATGAATATAATTGATTTTAGGAAATTTGATTAAAATTCATGTTTAGGTTCTTATCATTGCTACTAGGAGGAATTTTAGAGAAACGTTTCTTCGAGAGACACACCGAACAACCTCTTACACTTTTCAAAACCTTAACCAAGTAATTTTATTAACAAAATTCAGCAACCCAAGCACATAATAAACTTATATCTAACATAATACTTTAGATTTGGCTACCTTTTACATTAAGCTACATAATATATTATCCCTTTTAAGGAAATGACATTGAATTTATCCTGAGTTGCTGACCTTCTGTTAGCCTTTTCATCGACAATACCATGGCATGAAATTTGACGAAAATATGATGTGACATTTGTCTGGCCACTAGTACAAATATGACCTTCAGCGAAAATATGACGTGGAATTTAAGTAGTTGCTAGTACAAGTGAGGCCGAAAACTGTCCGTGAAAATTCAGAGAATGTTTTCGGTTGGATAGAAACATAGCAACTTAGGTTGCTTCCCTACAGGTCGAAGATGAATTCTTGTTTATTACACTGTAATGCATTCCCTCTGATAAAGACATCCCTAAAATGTGGCACGTGTGATCGTGATCCATTGATTCTTTGTTAGATGATTGGGGTGTTTTCCGCCATTGGTTTAATGTGTTTCATTTTTCATGGAAAAAAGTCTTTTTTTCCCACCGGCTCGAAGACACATAGAGAGGATCTAGCTATGGGCTATGAAAGGCTAGGGCTCCTGGCGATGAGCCTCTTGGCAATGACTGAAATGACGAGGGTCGCACGAAACATGTCTTTCTTCCCTGCATGAGGGCTGCATAGCCCGCGTAGCCTTGTGCTTCCTACCATAAGTTTATATAGGCATACAATATGGCGTAAATACGCACAAATTTTCATTCGGGGTTCAACACAGAATTTTACCGTCTACAACAAAAATAAAAAAACAGTCTGCGGTATGAACTTAGTATTCTTGCTTGCTTCTAACATTATGTTCTGTTAGCTCACAAGTGGTTCTAGATGAAGAGATTCCAAGCACACATCTAAAAGCACACATGCTTCTGTTTCAAATCTTTAGATTCTCTATTACTGTGACATTATAGCTTTAATTTTTGTAATTATGATTTTATTTTCTATGAGTAATCGTTTGCCTGGCTTCATTTTTATTGACATCACATGGCATCCAATGCTACAGATTTAGTATTGATCTTGTGAGGTGTGTTTGCACTGAATACTGGCTGATGTATTACTTTCCGTCATTTTTTATGTATCATGGGTTGAAACTCCAGTAACAATTCTTGTTATATTTCTCTCTAGTAAAATTTCTAAATTTAATGATATCATGTTTGTGACTAAAGAACCTCAGCATGGTTTCTATTACTCAGAAAAAGGCTTTGATTTTATCTTTAATGAGTCAAATTTTTCTTGGGTAGGATTTGGCAAAAGAAATTGTAAGATCGAGGCAAGTTGTTCAATGCCTTTATGAGAATAGGGCACATCTGAATTCAATATCTATGCACCTTGGAGAAAGTGTTGGTAATTTTTTCTTTACCACTCATTCTCAGATCATCTTGCATGCAGTTTAATCTTTGTTCTGTTATTGAATTTGCAGTTATTTCTCACTACCTTTATGTGACAATAGCCATTTTTTATTATATAGCAAGCAGTTGCAAGCTAAATATGATATTAACTAATTTTCAATTGCTGTTTTTATTTCCCTTTTTACAATAGTTTGATACTAAGTTAACACTATCACGATACATCTATGGTTTGTCCAAGAAACAAAGGGGTCTCGTAAATCTCGGATTTGATGTCTGGTTAGGTCATGACCTAAAATTAGATTATATATATATATATATATATATATCTATATGTATATATTATATCTATTATATATATTATATATATATATATATTTTATATATATATATATAATATGTCAATTTTTGGAAGATCAAGAGAGTATACAACTTGATACGGGTAATGACATATACAGTATACTAAATATATGTAAAAAAAATCTATGCAAAACAAATGCCATGGAGATTAGAAAATACTAACTCAATAGTTTAGATTCTATTAATAGAAAGATGCGAGTACAAAATGAGTGGCTTATCAGTGCTACAAATTATCAGTCACTGCAGAAACTGATATATTATCAAACAGATGTTCACCTTTAGAATAATGTAATTTAACATCTTACATTTTCCAATTAGAAATTTCTTCACCGTGGTCAACCCACCCTCTAGCAAAGTGTAAAACAATCCAGCTAAAGATGAGAATTATTAAAACCCTGTTCAGAAAACAAAAATTCCTTATGGTCTGGGTTCCACATCATATACAAGTGTGTTTCATTTTGGTTTTGGTCCTAATGGCCTGTCCATATTTGTGGTATCTGTTTCACTTTCCACTACCACATTTATTTTATTTAGTGGGATTTTACATTTCTTTGGCTATTTTTGAAAATGAATTCTTCCTTATTGAAACATCTGGTTCTTCTCATTGAATATATTCAAGATCTTCCAAGCAATGCCCAATAAGCTTTTATAGGTAACCGAAGGACCTCAAATGTTTGATGAGGAGTGATATCATAACACTGTGTTCTTACTGCCATCAATTTACATATGGTATTGCAAATAATTTTATTAGCCACCCTTAGAGGGATCTTATCATCTTTCTTGGTTTTAGAGCTGTTTTTCTGAATACATCTTCCCAACAGAGATAGAGATGATGCTCATCTCTGCTTGTGTCTACTACTGCATCAAAATTTCTCTTGCCCATTGCTAATGTAGGTACTTGTAAGCCTTTATGAAAGAATGTATTTTTTTTGCATATATTTATTCTATTGTGAATTTATAATCACCATGTTCATCTTCATTGGCATTTAGTATGGGTTCAAGGAATCCATATACCATTTTCACGGAATTCTTGTCTTGAGCAAGACTTGGCCCCTTTACTTTTAAATTTTCTATACCTTGACTTTCTATCACTAAGGTCAAGGCTTGTATCTTTTTCAGGCCTCTTCCTTGCCAGTGAATTGGAACCCCACATAGGTATATGCTGTAGCGATCTCGATTCTCCACTTCATCCCCTGTAGATATGAAATGGAAATATGATTGTTCTTAGAATTAATGAAGATCATAACCTTAGTCTTGTTAATGTTTACAATGATAAGTCTATGTTTGGTATTTAAGATCATAACCTTCATCTTTTTCAGGTTCACTGCCATTAGTCTATGTTTGCAAAGAGTTACAGACAACATCCAAGGTCCAACAACCTCTGAAGCCCTTGAGAAGATATTTGGTTCTTTATGTGGGAATTGTGCCTTCAATACTATCACCTTATTTCTATCAAACAAAGCCAGAAATTTTTGCAGCGATCTGTGCTATATTAGATGTATTCAGACATGGAAACTCCTTTTCTTTTTTAAGTAAAATATTTCCTTTGATTATTAGCATATGAATATGTACAAGGAAAGCTATACAAAATCAATGGGCTGAATTAAACAACCACCATGACCTAAAGGCCTAAAAGACGTGTCACATCTCTCTCTCTCCCTCTCTATTTTAGTATTTTGTGTGTCTTCTAAAATCAAACAAAATCTCACAATTGAAAGGATGGGTGTTAATACATGTATGTTTATGAAAGAACAATTCGATAGGTTGAATCATGCTTGAATAGGAGAAGTTGGAAGACTTTAAGATTTTTCAAATATGGAGAACATCATTAAGAAAGCCAACTCCATGGGAAATAAATTTAGTAAAAGGAAAAGTAAGGATTTGTAATTTTCACTAGTCGGAATGATGATTAAATGCAAATGGGCATGCAACAAAATTTAATAGGTAAAGTTTTTCTTTCATATTTTACAAACAATTGGGATGATGGATGGGGGTATCATGTAATTAGATATTAACAATAATGAGTTAATCTTAAAGAGAGCCACACATCTTTTAATTCATAATTAACATTTGTTTGCCTCTGTAAATGAAGTGACGTTTTGTAGTGAGCTAGGGTAATTTGTCCTAGGTTTTCCCACACAGTCACGTTTCATACGAAAATTTTCTCGTAACACTTCATGAGGTAACAACTTTAATATCAAACATCCACAGTCCACACATTATAAAATTTGATGAACAATATGGTACAAACCAAACAGTGATAACTAGATAACTCAATATATATAATATATATAATATATATAATATAATATATATATATATATTTATATATATAATATATATAATATATATATTATAATATATTATATATATATTTATATATATAACAACTAAACAGTATACCACTGTCCTACCAAGCAATCATAGACTAATTGCAATTGTTGTCAAATAACTTAATCCAGTCTGGCACAAAATTACGAATTAAAATCCCAAGTCTTGAGTTCAAGAGAGAATTTTAGCATCTACAACTGAAATAAACTTGCTTGCTTCTAATATTCCGTTTTGTGAGCTCATGATAGGGTTAGGGTTTATTTGTAGTTTAGAACTCACGTGTTTTCCCAACCTCTCGATAAGAGGTCTATCTCTCCAATTCCAGGCATCGAGGTCCCCCTTTGTCCCTAGCGGGAATCTCAGCATCTGGAGTGAGTTTTTTTTTATTGGCCACCCTTATAAGGATCTTATCATATTTATTGGTTTTAGAGGTGGTTTCTTGAATACCTCTTCCCAACAGAGATTAGAGATGATGCTCATATCTCTTTGTGTCTACTACTGCATCAAAATTTCTCTTTCCCATTGTTAATGTAGGTACCTGTAAGCCTTTATGAAAGAATGTATTGTTTTTGCATATATTTATTCTATTTTGAATTTATGATCACCATGGTCATCTTCATTGGCATTTATTAGGGGTTCAAGGAATCCATATACCATTTTCACGGAATGCTTGTCTTGAGCAAGACTTGGCCCCTTTACTTTTAACTTTTCTATCCCTTGAGTTTCTATCACTTATGATTGTATCTTTCTGAGGCCTCTTCCTTGGGAGTGAATTGGAACTCCACATAGGTATATGTTGTAGCGATCTCGTTTCTCTACTTCATCCCCTGTAGATATGAAATGGAAGTATGATTGTTCTTAGAAGTATTGAAGATCATAACCTTAGTATTGTTAATGTTTACAAAGATAAGTCTATGTTTGGTATTGAATATCATAACTTTAGTCTTGTTAGGGTTCAGTGTCATAATCTATTTTTGGTATTGAATATTGTAACCTTAGTCTTGTGAAGTTTCAATGTGATAAGTCTATGTTTGAGAACGAGGATCATAACCCTCGCCTTTTTCAGGTTTATTGCCATTAGTCTATGTTTGCAAATAGTTACAGACAACATCCAAGGTCCAACTGCCTCTAAAGTCCTTGAGAATATATTTGGTTCTTTATGTGGGAATTTTGCCTTCAATACTATCACCTTTTTTCTATCCACCAAAGCTAAAAATTTATGCAGTGATCTGTGCTATATTAGATGTATTCAGACATGGAAACTCCTTTTCTTTTTTTAAGTAAAATACTTCTTTTGATTATTAGCAAACGAATATGTACAAGGAAAGTTATACAAAATCAATGGGCTGCATTAAACAACCACCACGACCTAAAGGCCTAAAAGACATGTGACATCTCTGTCTCTCCCTCTCTATTTTACTATTTTGTGTGTCTTCTAAAATCAAACAAAATCTCACAATTGAAAGGATGGGTGTCAATACATGTATGTTTATGAAAGAACAATTCGATAGGTTGAATCATGCTTGAATAGGAGAATTTGGAAGACTTTAAGATTACGCAAATATGGAGAACATCATTAAGAAAGCCTCCTCCATGGAAAATAAATTTAGTAAAAAAAAAGTAAGGATTTGTAAGTTTCACAAGTCGGAATGATGATTAAATGTGAATGGGCATGCAACAAAATTTAATAGGTAAAGTTTTTCTTTCATATTTTACAAATAATTGGGATAATGGATGGGGGTATCATCTAATTAGATATTAACAATAGGGAGTTAATCTTAAAGAGAGCCACACATCTTTTATGTAAGAATTAACATTTCTTTGCCTCTTTAAATGAAGTGAGGTTTTGTAGTGAGCTAGGGTAAGTTGTCCTAGGTTTTCCCATGTAGTCACGTTTTATACAACAATTTTCTTGTAATACTTCACGAGGTAACAACTTTAATATCAAACATCCACAGTCCACACATTATAAAATTTAATGAACAATATTGTCTAAACCAAACAGTTACAACCAGATAACTCAATATATATATATATATATATAGCCATTAAATAGTATACCATTGTCCTGCCAAGCAATTATAGACTAATTGCAATTGCTGCCAAATAATTTAATCCAGTATGGCACAAAATTACCAATTAAAGTCCCAAGTCTGGAGTTCAACAGTGAATTTTAGCATCTACAACATAAATAAAAAACAGTCTACGGTATGAACTCAGTGTTCTTGCTTGCTTCTATTATTTCGTTTTGTGAGCTCATAATAGGGTTAAGTTTTATTTGTAGTTTAGAACTCATGTGCTTTCCCAGCCTCTGCAAAAGATTTTTGTCTCTCCACTTCCAGGCATCGAGGTCCCCCTTTGTCCTTAGTGGGAATCTCAACATCAAGAGTGAGAGTTTTTTTTTTTTTATTTTGTTCATATGGGCTTTTAATATATGTTGTAGCTCTTTCGCATCACCCAAATGGAACCTCGATCGACCATTCTTTTGGAAAGTCAATTCTTGGTTATCACCATGGAAAACGCAATGTCAGCTATAGAATACACTTGCACAAGAGTCCCCCAATTTCAGATTAAACAAATATTGCAACCGAGTTGTCACTAATAGCCGCTAATCTGAGAATCTCATATTTGGCTGCTTTATAGTGGTTTATTCCATAATTTTGTAGTTTTTTTCTTTCTTCAATAGTAACTTCTTGTACCACGCAGTCAAAGTTTTTCCACTTTCCTGCAAGAGATACTCCTGTATCCACACGATGATCAATTGCACAAGATCATTGTCTTAGATGGAGTCTTTATGCCAGATAGAGATCATTTTTTGCCTTATGTAGAGTCCCTTCTATGAAACAAAGTCTTACTGTTCAGAAAGATCAATCATCACATGATCCTGTTGCCAAACTAAAGATCAAGCATCACAGACTTGCTACACCCTAACATAGATTTACCATCACAGAACCTCACTGGCAACACAAATTATCATCACAGGTTTTTCTCCCAAAAAATGGAGATCAATCCTCAAAGAACTCTGTGCCCTTAGATGAGCATTTTCTGTGCCCTCGGTTGAGCATTTTCTTTGCCAATAGCAGAAGTCAACTCCACAGAATTTTGATGTCAAACGAGGATCAACGCATCATAGAATTCGATGCACAAACAAAGATTATCACAACAGAACATGTGCCCATAGAGATTGATTATCATAGAGCTTTCTACCCTTCTAGAGAGTTTCCCTGTGACAAAACCTAAGAAGAAAAATAGAAAATGTGTTAATTAGGGTGGAATCTTTCGCCACCAAATTGAGAGGAGGAATGGTGCTTTCGCAATCCTAAGAGCACTGGAAAATATTGTCTATTATACATCTGCATGAATTTCTACAACAACTTAGATTTGTACATTGATTTGTCATGATTTGGTGGCTTGCTTCTATCCCAAATGTTACATTGGAATGTCATGATGTCATCCTTGATTGGCTGGAGAATTGGCATTGCCAAAGCACAATCAGTGGACACCACATCGAGCTGGGATATGTCCAAGGGTATCTTCGGTTGATGGTTGATTGAAATGCATAAATTAGAAGTATATTCGCTTAGCCTCATAAGGATTTTTAGAATAATAAAGTAGAGCTGTGTTGTAATTAAACTTTTTCATAGCTACTTTAGATTTTTTTAAAGCATAATCCTTCATTTAGTATCATGATAATAAGTTGAAGTTATAGACTAATAACCTTTGGATTTTTTCACCTTTGCTGAAGTATGCAGAGGTCTGCTAAAGATTTTTTGATGCTCTTTTAGTGGTATAGACATTGTTATTTCCTGGAATCTTGTACATAGTCATCACACCTCATATACACATGGATATGTTGAATTTAGGGTCTTGTTAGGGATTTTAGACTCAAACTTGGGTTTGTTTCCCTACAGAGGCTATATTTCCATTATCCCATACTCCCTTTTTTTTCTTTTTAATGACGACTGATATGGCCTTTTCTAAAAGGGAAACAACATAATTGTTTTTTGCATTTATTATTATATAGCTCAGGAATCTTGCTTTTCATTTATCCAAGCTATTAAAAGTCTTGATTTGCCCTAGATTATATGCCTATGGGCGAGAAAGCTACATGAATTTGTACTATGTTTGTCATGTCAGTTGATGGTTGATTGAAATGCATAAATTAGAAGTATATTCGTTTAGCCTGATAAGGATTTTTATAAGAATAAAGTAGAATAAACTCTAGAAATCTTAGATACAAACTTCAATAGCTTTTCTCATGTCTATCAAAATTCTTGAATACTCATATCCCTGTATTGATATTATATTCCACTTGGTATCTTTTTCGTGATCCACACATTAAGAAAGCGGAAAACAAATACATGCATGTGCATTTGCATTTAGAATGCATGTGGAAATTGATTTAGGACTTAGTGTGCGCTCTCTGCTCTATGTTGAAACAATTTCACTCATCTTTCCTTAGTAGCTAGGATTTTCACTACAAAAAGAAAGTAAACAACTCTTTATCATCTTAGATTGCATATTTAGGAATTGTATATGTACATCACGTGATCAACCTTAAAGGAAAATTTCTTAAGAAAGATCAACTGTAAAATAAATTTCAATAAACATAAAAACACTTTGTAACCCAATGCACAACATTTAGAAGTCTAGGCTAGAGACATATTCCAGCGTTGTAAAGCCTGGTAACTATCGCTTTCATCATAGGTTGGCTTATTCCTCCTCTTTGAAATGACAAGTGCTAGTACAGATTTGTGCTCCCACGTAACGTCGAGTATATATTGGGAGACCACAGTAGGCTATATCCTTTATCCTTAGGAAATTGTGTCTACCACCCTATCGATCGCAATGCACTGAACATAGCATTCAAGAAGATTGACTACCGTCCCATAAAGAGTATTCTGTAGTTTTTCGATTAGTTTGGTAATCCCCCTATCTAGATATCCAGAGTAGTCACTTTCGTTCCTTTTCACACTCCTTAAAATAAAAGGTCCATCTGAGCACTTTTCACTTCAGGCTCATTAAAAATCGAAGGTGACTAGAGTCATCTTTAGCTTTTTTTTGACTCTTAAAAATTGAAAAAGCAAATTGTGTCAAAGCGTCATAAAATTTATTTAAATTGGAATAAGATCATTGTTCCCTCATTGGTCTTAGGGTGAGAAAATGGAGTCCACCAATCAAGGATTTCCCCTTGGGGGAATCCTACTACCTTTTCCTCTAGGGGAGATGTTGGTGCACCTCATATGGCTACATTATCCCTCCCAGAGCTTGCAATTGGCCCGCCATTATGGCTTTTCTCAACCTCTGTCATTCAAGACATCGTGATTCTTGAGCAATCAAATCAACAATCGGATGATACTAGAGTCACCCCCCAACCTTCTACTTCGTTTGTTTCTCTCTCTCTTTCTTCCTCTTCACTACGTGAAACTATGTTTCAAAAAAACTGATCGTATAAAAGTTGTTGTAATAAATATCTTTCTACTTTATGTTTACAAGCTTAGATACCCACTCATTTAGAAACAAATTGAACATGGTTCTTTCCCTTTGCCCTTTAATTAATATATTTTCAAGTAATGCTATAGGAATGTAATGAATATTAAACATCTTACGTGAAGAAAACAACATTTTTGTGTTTTGTTTTGTACCAGGAAATCACAACAAACCTTACTCGGAATGCAATTTCCTCAATGTTATATGGATCAACTCATATTCAACCATACCTACAAATTGTTGAGCTTGAACCAATACAATCAATGCAAAATTCAACTCCATGATATCGTACTGCAATTTCAGATGGAACACGTAAGAACCACATCATACTTCCAAAAGATTTCAATGATCTCCTAGCAACATGCTTGGTACAAAAGGGTTCTATTATAAATGTTAAAAGTTGGACTACCTCAGTTATCGGTCCATCAATGTAAGTTTGTTATAAATTTCTTATTTCAAATTAAACATTTTTTTATTTATAACACATCTTCTTCTAACAATTATTCCTATGACTCTCATTTGTCATGTAGGTCTATAAAGCTAATAGACTTTGAAATATCTACTTCATTTGCATTCTTAATTAGCAATCCAAAAACTATGAGTATCCCGATCACATCTGATGAAAACACTCCATCCTCATCGGACCCAAATCCTTTATCAAAAAGACACTGCCCTCTTCCAACTACTCCATCTCCATCCGTTCTGCTAGTTCAAATTCCTATCAAATCGTTAAACCCTTACCACTCAAATTGGTGCATGAATGGATACGTCGAAAGTAAAACAACTCTTCGACAGTTTCAGAATCGATACGGACCCGGTAAAGTGTTTGGTTTTGACTTGTTCGATACAGTGGGTGGAGAAATACATATTACATGTTTTAACAATGTCATAGATTATTTTTTCGACAAAATCCAAAATGAAAATTTCTACATTGTCTCTAAAGGGAATGTAAAAATGGCTAATAATAAATACAACCACTTGAACAATGACTGAGAAATTTTGTTGAATGCAACATCTACCATAGAACATGTTTCCAACGAAATAAAACATAATCCAATAGTGTGATTCAATATAAAATCAATTAATGATATTAGAACAATAAACATCAACTCCATTGTTGATATTCTTGGTGTTGTCACAGACATTTCCAGTGTATGCACTATACGTAGAAAATATGGCTCTGAAGTTAATTAACAAATTGTACAACTTCAAGACATATCAGGGTATAACATAGATGCAATGTTTTGGGGAGATAATTTTAATGTTGTGTCACAGTAAATCTCCTCCATATGTGCTATAGGAAATAACCCCATCATTGCAATCAAATATGTGCGTGTTGGAGAATTTAATGGAAACAATATTGACACTACAACAAGAGCCATTGTTTTTGTAGATCTTGACATTGAAGAGGCCCATACGCTAAAGTCCTGGTTTAAAAAAGAAAGTTCAACTGGAGCTTCTACATCTTTGACAACAAGATCTCCTTTTGGCCTTGACCAAAAAAAAATAACAATTGCTGACATTTAGAGTATGAATTCCTTAGTGAAACCAACATTTTTCCAATTGAAGGGCACAATAACAAAAATTTGGATGGATATTTTTTACTACATTTCTTGCCGGTCGATCGTTAGTGGGAAAATCAGCATGAAAAAAACTATTCCACAAAATACAGGAAGGTGGTTCTGTCCAAAATGCGACGCTGAAGTAAGTGACTGTGATTATAGATACTTATTGAAAATCGACATACAAGATCACATTGGTGAATTAGCTTCAACTGTTGCTTTCAAAGACGCGAGATCTAAAATTCTTGGAAATAATGCTCAAGACTTCTATTTATTGTCTTCAAATCCAAAAATGATCAAGGAAATTGTCACTAAAGCTCTATGGATAGATCATATCTTCACACTATTAGTGAAGAAAATTTTTTTAAAGAAGTTCCACGATTGAAATGCATTATCATACACGAAAAAAAGTTGCATTTCACGATAGAATGCAACAACATCCTTTGAGAAATTCAAGACATCTCGATATTGTAGATAAATATTGCAAAATGTATTCCTTTTTTTTAACAATTCCTGTTGTCCAATTTTATAAATACAACTTTACAAGATATAATGTTGCATGCCTTCTTATGAAATTTTCTTATATACCATTGAAATAAGTATTTTTCCTCCATTGTATCTAGCATTATGTGAGTAGACAAATTCACATTCTTTTTTTCTTTTATCATCTTCTTCCTTTTAAAAAATGACGTAGCTTGCTACATTACACATGAAACTATCTACATGTATCAAGAAAAATACTAATATTTTCTTTCAAACACATTATTCAAATAAAAAAATTCACATAAAACTATTCAAAACTTAGATTTTTTTCCCTTCTTTCACTTTCGCTTGGATTTTTTACCCTTCTTTCGCTTTCATACAATAACATGGTTGTTGTCTCCAAATAACATTCTTCTTTTGACCTTTCTTGTTTATTGGTATCATAACTTTTGCGAATGGCTTCTTCTTCTAATAATGAACATGCTCAAAGATACTATGCAACAAATAAAGAATGAATAAATGCACGTCGTCGTGATCTTTATCAAGCAAAAAAAGACATCAGAGAATGTCAAAAACACAAAAAACAGAAGGAAAACCAACATTCCTCGTCTGAAATGGCCCACCCCGAAAATAATCCTCCGTTGCAATTATCAAACTCTTTATCTTCTCAGCAAACCTCTCAAACAAGTACATCCATGCCTCATTGCCCTAACCCCTCCTTCACACATGCTTTCAACAACGTTTATACTAATCAGGCACATTGATATTTCTGTGCAAATATTGATAAACTTCCACCTAAATGCCCATGCTCCATTTGTCTTGAATCATTTCCTGGAATACATATCCGCAATTCCAACCACATGTTTTGCTGCTCTAGATACATCTCTGAAACAAAGGGTCATCGCTTCTCATTATCAAACAACATGGACCCTGGTCCTCAACCAGCTATCGTTACATCTCTTTGACAAATAGAAGAAATGATCATTGCTAAGGTTAACCATATACTACAAGTAACACATGCACGTGGTGGCCAATATAAATACAATGGCCACACAATTTGTTTTCCTCAAGACATTACAAAAATCGCAAACATGTTGCCATGACATGTTGGAAACTTGGACATCTTAATTGTCGCGCATCATAGTAATGACCATAAGGCTTATGATTTCATTGTGATTAGACATCGTGTTCTTCCTGCATTAGAATACAAATTGGAAAATGACCCATACCATAAGAATGTTCGTATTGCTACCAACGCACTGGCATCCTTACTAGCAATCCTCACTGATGTCTCCTCCTCCCTTCACCATTCCAATACTACAGAAACCACTATCCACCTTTCAATTGAACCAACACATGAGCTCACCGAAGATTTCGTACACCCATCCGTAAACCAAACATCATCATTTGTACCCATCATACCTAATACAAATAGAGAAATCCAAGAAATCCGTCATTATTTACATGCTTACAACCACCAATCTCATACTACAAATGAGTTTCCAACAATTGGTTTATCGCAAGTCAATGAATACAACACAGAAGTTCTACTCTCTTTGGTTAGGGCCCAACCTTAGAAGGAAAGGCTACTCTTCTTGCATATGTATGCTTAGATTGGTTTCATAGATTCATGATTAAACTGTCCTTAGAAGTATTTCATTGCAGGAAATGTAGATTTGATTATTTTTTATTAGTTTGATTCCATTTGTGCTCTACTTTAGTAGTAGGTTACAATGGGAAACAAGCATCACAAAGATGCTAGTAGGTGTCTCGGCCTCGCCTCTTCCTTTAGGGATGATGATTTGAGGAAAGGACCCCTATGCAGCCCCAAAAAGACAGATTTTTGTTTTCTCATAAAATTTAGGATTTACTGTACTTGAACTAGCTTTTTATAAGTTTGCAAGTTTAGGAATTAATACCATCTCTTCCATATTTATTATTACAATATATATCATCAATGATTCCATTTCATTATGAAATTTTCCTCATGCATGAGGTAGACAGTTAGCTCATTAAACTTTGTTTTTCTAGCCTATTGTAATTCTTCTTGTTTACATGATTTCTTGCAAAATAACAATGTTTGATGTAGAGAAAGTGTTTCATAAGTAGAGGATATCCCATAGCAAGAAACCACCTTCTAACTTCATCCATCCATAATCATTCCTTGCTTCCACCAAGACCTTCACCAATTTCATCATTTTACATAGAAACTCCTCCAAGCATGTTGAGCAAACCCAACCATCTCCTAACCTTGGTTTTGAGTTCTGAGTGACCCTAGGAAATTTCTCACTCCATTCCGCCTATTAGCCACCTTCCCTAAGCCTTCAATCTCCTCTAGCACCAATCATTCTCCTTTATGCTATATCGTGTAGAAATATAGGGAATCATATAGGTTTTTAGTACGTTGAGTAGGTTTTCCTGTAGTGGCCTGTTTTAAGGCCAAAATTGAGCAAAAAATTGTAGGAAGCAACAAAAGGGTACCTGAGGGTCTCCCAAACCTCCCAACCATTCTTCAACATCCATAATCCTCCTACCATATCATCAAAAGGGATTAGGGTTCACACTTAACTTTCCATAAAAATAATAAAAAAAACATCAAATTTATTTGAGTCTTTTACATGCACAATATTGGTGTTTGATGTTTTGAACTTCCATGGTTAGGATAGTAGCATTTCATACATGCTAGCTTGGCATTCTTGTAAAGCATAGTTTCTCAATAGTTAGTTATCAAATGGTGTTTTTTTAGCATAGGATTTAATTCATTTTCCTTATTGCAGTATACAAGCTTTCTCTTAGAGTACATTCCTCTTTCTTTGATTAGTAATCAATATTCTTTTGAATCCATAGAACTCTAACTTGAAAACCCTACTACGCTCTCGTCGGATGAACAGTAACAAAAAGTAGAACCATCAATCTTACTTGTCTATACAACACTGCCACATCGAAGTTTGTACAAACCCAAGGTTGATAAAGTAAAGCTGGTAGCTCCAGGAGTAGCATCATTCTTGCTGCAAGACTAGTTCTCATGAAAAGTTAAGGCCAAAGTTGATGCCCCAAAAGAGGACCCTACTAAATCTTCTATTGATGATGATTCTTGAAGAAGGCAGAATTTTCTTTGCCTCATCTGTGAGGAGGATCATTACATAAAGGATTGTCCCTCACGATCTGATGTTAGTCGTTTGCTAAAATAGACTCTCGTTGTCTTAAAAGAACCCTTTCTGTAACCATCTTTTTTTCTTCTTTGCAAACTCGGTTTGAAGATGTCATCAAGTCATTACATTAGTTCTGTTGATGGTGCTTATTGTAGCACGCATAACCTCTCTTCCACAACATGAGTACTGTATGACCATAATAACGAGCTCATTAAGTTACATAGTATCTTCCTTGTTTGAACAACCAATAATATTTCTTAATATATTAGAGTTATTGAACTCTAGTGAGAAGTAGTTTCTCTTGGAATTAGGGATATAGTTGTCAAGTTGGATTCACAGCAAGTTGTGTTATAATTAAACAATCATTACTCAGTAAGAAATCCACAAATATTGCATATGTATCTATGTGTTAGATTGCTGGAAAGAAATTTTGGTTACATTACATATCGACATATTCCACATAATTTAAATAGATTAACTGATGCATTGGCAAATTTTGTTCTTGATAGACATTTACTTCATTTTTAAAAATTGAATCATGTTATGAATGCATCACTAGGAATAAAAAAATGCATATATAATATATATAATATAATTATATATATATATATATATATATATATATATATATATATTTATATATATATTATATATATATTATGTATCACATCTTCTTGAGTGTTTACATCAAAATGTCAAAAAATAGACTGTTCTGAGACATTTGGCTTCCAAACCCTACAAAATGTGTAAAAGACTAGATAAACTATCAAATTGCATAGTGCTCATGATCGCACGAGACCTCTCTCATCACTTGGCCTAGCAATCAACACAGTCTCACAGAGACTCCTAGAGTATGTCTCTGCCAATGTAGTGAAACATTGTTGATAGTTGCATAATCTCGAACCCCTCAAGTGATTGCCTCCAAATTGCACTCCATATTTGCTAACGGGTGAGCCCCTTCCTCATAGTCTTCAACCACTATCGCATAGGCACCTCAACGTATTATGGGAACATGTCTCATGGTCTCTCTGGTCCCACATCTTCACATTTATCATAAATTGCGTCTTTTGTTACACTTTAGAAAAATCATAAAATTTAAAAAGATCAAAAAACAAGTTTTTACATGGGTTTTTCCACTGTTCACCTAGTGGTAGAGGCAGATCTCGATCCCCTCTAAAATTTTTGTCAGATTAAGCGTAGCCATGTACCACAAGCTGTTAGCATTTAAGCCAAGTGAATTATTGTGATGGATAATGCATATGTTGACCTATGCCTCCTCGAGGCATGAGTTGACTCCATCTTAGGAGCCTCAGATCTTGTGGGGTAGGATGTGGTACTTCTGCCCATTGATACTAGAAGAGGGGCACTCACTCCAAGAATAAGGTACTAGTATAGCACGAGACTCGAACTGCTTCAGTTGTCTGTGCTTACCCTTGGTCAGTTGTCGCTTCATGTTTTCGAAGATGCCTCTACACTAGTTGAAGATGGTTGGGGTAAAACATGTGATATCATATTGAAATTGAGACTTAGAAGTTCATGCACATCATATGTTCTAGATACACGTGCCATGGTGAACAAAATTATTCTCAGAATGAGGTTGTTGGTGATTATTGCAATCTTCAACTTTCCTCTGTTGCTTATCTCAGCACTAGTTTAATATCTCTTGACTAGACTCCTGGTACTCTCACCTCCTTAGCAAGATCCAAAGATTTGAATTGCTTCTCTTCAGCAGGATAATCCAGTGATGAAGTAGATTCCCATCTCCTCCAGTTCCATTTCTTTCCCTTTGATGATGAATATATCTTGATCTACATCCCAAAGGGTGATTAGATAGGGTAGAAACTCCATATGAGTCCTCACTATGTGGTCGTGAAGAATAGTGAACAAATTGATATGTTAAGAGTACAAAACAAGAAAAAGGTGAAAATGTTACTTTTTCTAATTTCTATCTTAGATGTAGGAAGCAAAATTCATTATGAGAATGTTCTCTTGACAATACTGATTTCTTTTTATATGTGCAGAGATTCATGCTACAAAGAACTTCCCTTTAATATGAGGACTCATGTTTATTTTCCAAAAGGAAGTTGGGACAAGTCAAATAAAACAACCTTGTTATGTTGTTCATAAAATTCCTTAGGAACCTTGTCAAATAGGTATGGGAGCATATCCTAATGGAGAAATTGCTTGTTATGCACAACCACAAAGTGATATGAGCACCACCCTACTATGGAAAACTTGGCTGCGTGAGCCACAAAACTCATATTGGTCAAAACGATTGCAACGTTCTTATGGTAGAAACACTGACTACCCTCAATATTTCCAATAATATCCTCAATATCAACCTCGAAATTATTCTGCACCCAAACCTCCAAAATGTTCCCATCCATAATTCCAACCTCAATTGACCACAAGTCAACCCCTTCAATTACCATGTACTTCATTTCCTGAATTAAATGAATTACCTTCTTATCTACTCACTAATCCCAATAATAAAGTGCATTAACAATCGATTTATAATATCCAAGCCCAAATGTTTCAAGCTTATATAATAGCTCTTCTATATTTAAATGATGTCCAAGTTAGATCTCCTCAATTTCTATATAATAAAATACCCCTTGTTGTCATTCAAGAATATAAAGAGGAGAAATCTCATGAAGAGGAGGAAAATCCTCAACAAGAAATTACTCTTCAGAAGGAATATATTCGTACACAAATAGATGAAAACAAAATAAAATCAATTCCTACAATTCGTTTAGCTAAGCAATGATCTATTTCCTTACAAAATCCTCCCTTTTCGAAGAGATTACAAATTGATGACGGTATAGATAGAAAATAGTTTTATGTGATTATAACATGGTAGATGAATTGGAAAATATTTGGATCAAAATTCCATTGCCTCAAACTTTAAAGGAAATCCCAATTTTTCCAAAATAAATAAAGTAGTTGTGTATTGGAAATCCTAGAAGAAAATGAAAATAATTCTAAAGAGTGCAATTGAACAGAAATATTGAAAGCATTATGATGCAAAAACCAAAAATTGAAAAATACTTAGATCCACTTAATCCAATTGTAAAGGTGCATATGATCCAGGTGGATGTTGGTGGCCACCCAGCTATCCCATTTGGACCCCCGCAACTGTCTCTTTTAGTTTTTCAGTTTTGCATAATTGTAGCACAATTTACTATTTTTAGTAGTTTTTTTCGGGTCTTGAACTTCTCGAGCCATTTTGAGGCCCTAAATGGCGTTTTTTGGGAAATCTGGGGACCACATGGGTCCACAGATTGATGTTTCCCTTCCGAAAGTGGTAGTTCTCGGATAGTTCTTTCTAATGAGCTATCATACGTGTCAAACGGAGATCGTATGCCAAAGTTACGACCCCGCGAAATTGATGTACCAATTTACCCAAAACAGGGCCCACAATTTGGTGTTTCATCTTCTAGGGTTAGGTTTTGGAATGTGAACAGTTTTCCATTGTTTCTCAACAATAAATAAGCTTTCGAGCCTCATTGTAACACAGTTGGGAACAGTTCAGAGGCATGTAGCCACACATCTCTTCATAGAGATAAGCTGCCATCGCCCTAGCTGGTTTATTTCCATTTCTGGTTGTAAGCATATTTCAGTATTTTCCATTAATGAATGAAGTATTATTTCCACTGCATCTTTGTGTATATGGTTATCTTTGTATTTTTATGTGTTCCTATTTAAATCTGGATCAGTGGTATCAGAGCGGTCTGCTTTTTCTATGTTATTTCTTTGCATGTCCCCAACAAGGTCAGGATATAAGCAGTTAGGGCTTGAACTAGTCGAACCTTTGCAAGACCAGCCTCATAAATCCCGACAGCCTCCCATGGCGGATGAGAAGAAAGACGAGGGGGCAGGAGATCTTATCAAAATCTTGCTCGAAGAAGCCCTCGAGCAGCAAAGGAACGCGATGATGGATAGCTTTGCGCAGATCCTTCAGCGGCTACCGAGAGGTGACGCATCAGTTTCCAGCAGCTACTCTGGAAATGCCACGCTATTTAAGGTACAAGTTAATTTTGAAATCCCCATCTTCGAGTGTAAAGTAGACGCAGATGTCATAGATAAATGGTTAAATCTGCTAGAAGGTTACTTTTCTGTTCATGAATTTTCAAGTCGAGAAAAGATTGTTTTCGCTCTTCTCAAAGCAGCCCCCCACGTGAAGGACTGGTGGGAAACCTACTGTGAGCAGAAGTATGAAAGCACAGGCTCACTATTTTCAGCCACACCCACTTGGGATTCATTCCAAGATGCCATCAAGGAGCAGTACTACCCTGTCAAAAGCTATGAGGAAAAATACATCAAATGGACCACACTGCAGTAGGGACGGGACCAAGACGTGTCTGAGTTCACAAACATTTTTCACACCCTTCGAACAGAGTTGGGTATCAAAGATTCTGAGCTGCATCTGGTACTCAAATATCGCGGCTTCCTACATAGATACATCTAGGAAGAGATGGAGTTCTTGAACATCTCCTCACTCGGCACAGCATACCAATACGCTGTTAAAATCGAGCAAAAGTTCAAACAGAAGAAGCTAGACTTTGGATCTGCAAATCCGAAGCCCAAACGAAAAAGCCAAGGTGGGGTGACCCATGACAACCCATCGAAGCCGCAAGAAAAGAACAACACCATGAAGCCGAAAAAGGACACAGGAAAGTGGTGTGAGTTCCACAAGAGTCCCACTCATAACACAAGTGGGTGTCGGACTAAGCAGTCACTAGTGGCCTAGTTGAAGGCTTCCGAATCAGATGCATGTTCCGACCGTAAACCAGAACCCAACAAGGGGAATGGGAAAGGGAAGCAGATCATTGATGCGGATCTGAGTGCCACTATTGCCACTACCAAGATCCAGAAGAATGAGCCCGAAGAGTGAGAGGAGGGGGAACGTCTTTTCCACTCACAGATGTGGGTGAAGGGTTCGACGCTGCAATTCATTGTCGATAGTGGCAGCCAAAAGAACCTTATTTCAGTAGAGGTTGTGAAGTGGTTAGGCCTACCGACTACACCACACCCGCAGTCCTAGAGTATCGGGTGGCTTCATGAAGGACGAGATCTCAAAGTTCCCGAGCAGTGCTGCCTTCCCTACAGCATCAAGCCTTTCACAGACAAGGTATTGTGTGATGTTACACCTCTGGATGTTTGTGATGTACTATTAGGCCAACCATACTTGTGAAGGTGACATGCTGTGTATGAGTCAAGGCCTCGTGCTGTCATTATTTCTTTCAATAATTCATTATACAGGATACCGAAGGTAGCCCCACATACTGCCACATCTTTGATCACTGCTAAGAAAGGCAGCAAGCTCATATCACAGACCAAGAAGTTCATTTGTATGGGTCACTCCCAAAGTAAGCAGAAGATTGTTGCTACATCCATTACCCCTGCAAAGGGTTTCTCCATGCAGCAGCAGGAGCAGAGGAATACTGTAATGACAGAACAGAGGAACAACTTCTCCTCACCCACAGGGGTACCACACAAGTTTCAGGTGGGCGACAAAGTTTGGTTACATCTACAGAAAGAATGCCTTACAAGAGCCCATCAGAAGCTCAGACCACTCTAACATGGTCCTTACAGTAGTACCAAGCCTGTGGGGAACAATGCTTTGGAGCACAACATTCCTCCATTCCTTCGCCTGCACCTGGTGTTCGATGTGGACCATCGTCGACCATGCTTCCCACCATTACTGGACACATCAGAAAGTGTAGAACAAGTTCAGCAGATGGAGGAACTCAACGCAATGGGGACCATTGCTTGCTAAAGGGGGAGGAATGATCCATGTGGATCTTGGTGGCCACCCACCTATCACATTTGGACCCTCGCAACTGTTTCTTTTAGTTTTCCACTTTCCATAATTGTAGCACAATTTACTATTTTTAGTAGATTTTTTTGAGTCCTCAACTTCTCGAGCCGTTTTGAGGCCCTAAACGGCGTGTTTTGGGAAATCTGGGGCCAGCATGGGTCCATGGACCGATGTTGCCCTTCCCAAAGTGGTAGTTCTTGGATAGATATTTCTAATGAGCTATTATACATGTTAAACGGAGATCGTATGCCAAAGTTACGACCCCGAGAAATTGATGTACCAATTTACCCAAAACGGGGCCCACAATTTGGTGTTTCATCTTCTAGGATTAGGTTTTGGAATGTGAAGGGTTTTCCATTGTTTCTCAATAATAAATAGGCTTTCGAGCCTCATTGCAACACAGTTGGGAACAGTTCAGAGGCATGTAGCCACACATCTCTTCTCAGAGATAAGCTGCCATTACCCTAACTGGTTTATTTCCATTTCTGGTTGTAAGCATATTTCAGTATTTTCCATTAATGAAATGAAGTATTATTTCCATTGCATCTTTGTGTATATGGTTATCACTATATTTTGATGCGTTCCTGTTTAAATCTGGATCAGCATAGCAATGGAATTGAAATTCCAAACACTTTGATTGTATTATGTGCAAATATAAACATTATTTCAAAATAATACGATGGATAAGGTGAAATTAACTAATATTCAATATAATCCTATGTTATTCGAATTAGAAGATATAGATGTTCTCAAATGTAAGGGTATATTAGAATATGTATAAGTACTACTATATCCCTCGGAGTATCCTATTTATTTTATGATACTAACTCTAGAAACTAATATATGATGACACCTGTGATTCTTGGTAGGCCAAGGTTAGCTAATATTGATGCATTCATAAGTTGTAGGTCTAGCGATATGTTCACTTCGAGTTGAAATACCACCAAAATGTTCATAGCATATGTGCGAGTAAGAAAAATAATTGAAATATAGAATGGGAACTGAATTGAAGGAGATGATGGAAATTATGAAGATATTAAACTAGTTTTAACTATCTCACAAAATTATGAGGAAGATTAATTAGTGAATTTAATGAATAATCATTATTTTTCATCATGTTATGAACAAAATTATTGTGTGCATATATTAGAGCAAAAATTTCAAGAAGAATTCAATATTGAACGCTTTTCATCTTCAAAGTCTAAAATGTTATTAAACTCAAAGGAAAAGTTTGGCAATTCTCTTATAGAAATTTATCCACTTAAAACATTAAACATTAACAATAACTTCGAGGAATTTCTTAAGAAATAGTTAATAAATATGCTACAAAAACATTCCTCTATATTTGCATGGGAATATATTGACATGAAAGGGATTAATTCAAATATATGTATGTGTAAAATTTACATACAAGAGAGTGTCAAACATGTAGGACAACCTCAAGGAATGATGAATCATAATATGAGGGAGATTGTTAAAGATGAGTTACAAAAATTTCTCAATGTGAATTTTATTTACCTAATTTGAGATATCCAATGGGTTTCACATTTACTTAGTGTACCTAAGAAAACTTAAAAGTGGAGAGTATGCATAGATTATGGATAATTAAATAAAGAAACTTTAAAGATCATTTCTCATTACCATTTAATGATCAAGTATTAAATAGATTAGAAGGGAAGAGGTATTTCTCTTTTCTTGATGGTTTAAGCACATAGAATCACATTCAACTTGCATAAGAAGATGAATATAAGATAACTTTTACATTTCCATAGAGTATGTATGCTTACATGGAATGCCCTTTTGTTTTGCATAATTCCCCTACTACACTTCATAGAGCAGTATTAGGTATCTTTTCTCACTTGATCGATGATTTTGTAGAAACTTATCTGGATAATTTTACTCTTTATGGGAATAATTTTGTAGTGGATATGGAGAATTTGGAAAATTTCATTATTATATGTAAGGAAGTTTATATTTCATTAAGTCATTAAAAAATCATTCTGATTTTTAGCAAAGGAATTTTTTTGGGTCACTATATTTCAGGTGTTAAAATCAAAGTAGATTCATTAAAAGTTGAGGTTGTCTCTAAAATTTCAATAGAAACATGTTAAAGAGATGTTAGAAGTTTTCTTAGATTCATGAGTTAATATAGAAGTTTTATAGAAAACTTCACAAAGATTGCTTCACCACTTTTCAAATTACTCGCTAAAGATTGTGAATTTCATTATAATTATATTTGTCAAAAAGCTTTTGAATTGTAGAAACATAAATTCTGAAGCACCAATTTCAAGAGGGAAAAATTGGTCCCGTCTACTTCATGTTTCTAATGATGCTTCAAATACAACCATAGGTGTTGTATTGGGACAAAAATACATAACTCCTTATAATATATACTATGTTAAAATATGAAAGTTCTATGCAAAAACTTGAAAGTCCTATGAAAAAAATTGAATGTACTTTGTAGAAAACTGAATAGAAGTAAATTTACTTTTAAAAAAACTAAATATAATAGAATGTACTTTACATTAATTTGAATGTAATTTGTAGAAAACTAAATGTGCTTTCTAGAAAATTGAATGTTCAATGTTACAATTACATAAAATGTGGATTTCTTCTTCAAAACATTTGAGATCAATGATTAAATATAGAACATAAAGTTAAGGATCATATGAAGAGAACCAAGAACAAATATGACACAATTATATTTCATTCCAATGACCGTGGAAAAACCTCTAAGGGGGAAAACGTGAACAATTCTTCTTCTATTGTATTTCTTCAGTTGTTGAGTAGAGTAGACAAAGACTAAGAATGCATAAAGTCACCAATGTCTCATCTACTTGATGTTGAAGTGCACACACCTTTTACTTGAAGATCTCCTCCTTCTCTTACATATCATGTGGTTCACACTTTCTATTACTCCTCCCTTGCTTGTAGTCCACACTAAAAAATCTTTCTTCTTATTCACAATGAACATGCTACTCTGAATTCTCACTTTTTTCTTTATTAAATAGATGAGAAGGAGAGGAGTTACAAAATGAATTTATTCCTTTACCCAATAATAGGAGAATCAAATTCCCTTAGGTAGGATTTACTTGAGCAGAAGTGGAACTCATCCAGCAATAGAGAGAAAGGTAGGCTTATCTTAAGGAGTTATAATTCAAATTTGGAAGAGGGAGAGTTACAGTTAGAGATGAGAGAATATTTGGTGAGAGCTACAAAAGTTACAAATAGAATTGAATGAGGGAGTTACAAGTGCATTTAATGAGAATGACTTATGCTCTTTCCGTACATTGAATTAGTGATGGAGAGTTAGATTCCCTTCATTATAGAGTTACTATTTGATTCCAAGAGAGGGGTACAATTTTCCAAGTAAGAGATTCTCAATTTAATTTACTTATTGCTTTAGAGAATTATTTTTTAGTTTCAATTCCATTAGTTATAAACTTACTATTTTATTCCAAAGAGAGGAGTTATTATTTTATTCCAATAGAGGGGTTCAATTTTCCAAGTAAGAAAAATATATTCTTGATGGGAGGGAAACTTTATGTATAAAAATTAAATATATATTAATTAAGAATACTTAGGAAGAAGGGGATAAAAATATCATGACCACTCATGTAGAAGGAGCCAACAGTATTCTTAACTCAACTTCTTCATTGCAACATCATCACTTAGTTCCTTTCATATTATGTGTGTGTGTGTGTGCTTTTATTTATTTCTAGAACATGTAGAGAAGATACAATCCAAAGGAGAGAGAAATTGATTAAACAATATCACAACATGAGGTAGGATTGTTCAGTACACACTACAATTGAGGTTACAAAAAGGAGTCATCACCATGATAAAAGACATAACCATTTTCATTAGATAACCATTAATTCCTTATTATCATTTATTTTCCATATGAACATAGCAAATTTTATAGCTTGATCAATTTATAATTGTATTCAAGAAACCAATTCTACCAATGTGTTATCCATATCATGATTCCTTCTTACATATTGTTCATAGTGAGATAGTTTTGGTAATATATCTAAGAATGTAGACCCATTTGTGAATGGATTACTGTGTTGTATAATTTATTAGAACTCTCATTGAAATTTTGTGGCACAATTCAAAAATTCCCAAAATGGATGGAGAAAATCCCCAATCAAACCCACCGAAATATGAAATTGATGTTACCATAAAAGGGGGGAAACTAGTTCAAGAGTGATGTTTAATTCTCTTCAAATAACCAACCAACAAAATATCACCAACCCCCTTGTCCCTTATGTCACTCTAACACTCTCATAGCTTACACTATCATCTATGGTTTGTTTTATCGACTTGAAATAAAAACTATTATTTTTTGGCAATATAAAAGAATTCTTGGAATATTTTTATAACAATTTTGTTGGTTTTTCTAGTCCTCAATAATAGGAAATACTGGAATATGTGAGAATAATTGAGTTATTAATGAAACAAAAAGGAGAAGGCTAGCTTTTGGATATGTAATTCATATTGGTAAAGGCGGTAGTTATTAGTTAGTGACTCACTAACATCATTTTGTATAAGGGAATGATTTTGATGCCTCCATGCTTGGACATAATGTGTCAATTTCTATAAAAATATATAACTAAGATAATTTTGAATGCACATACACAATTCTAAAGTGCTCCTTTGAAAATTAATATTGAATAGATTAGGTGAGAACAAACTTTAATTTTATGTCAAATAGGTATATCCCACATTCATCATGGAGTAAATAACATTTAAAACATTTATTATATAACAAGGTGGAATTACATTATCCCACATGTATTATGGTGATATAGTTTTTGGATATGGTTGGTATATAAAAAGGTTTAGGAAATACCATGAGAAACACATCATCTTTTATTTCAAAGTTGTTTCTTTATAAAGAAGTTAAGTCTGAGGAAAATTTTTCATTACAAAGAAGCTAAGTATGAGGGAGGTGTCCATATTTGATTTACATTCAAAATATGGCAATGTTTATGAGTTGGTTACTAACAAAACATGCTATATTCCTTCATTTATTAGAATTTGACCTTTCTTCATTTATTACAATCTAACATTTTATACTTTAACTTGTTACTCATGTAGATTACTTCTATATTAGAAAAAAACAAATTAGCAATACTTTCTATTTCATATATATAGTGTTACTTCTACAATCATTAGGTTTTTTGTTTTTTTATAACTTTAGAACATTGAAAAACAATAGGATTGAATAAAAATTTTCTTGAAAGGATATATAATATTCCATGGCACTTAGAAGAAAATTATAGAAAGAACCTTGTTCATTGGAATAATATGGGGTTTCATTAATTTTAGGCATTCCACAAATTTTTCTAGTAGTGAGGGTTTTGTTGTAGAAATTTACATGGGGATTTTGTTACATTGCTCGATATCTTTATAGAAACTAGCAATTAGGGTGAGTATCTTGTTTTCATATTTTTATAGCAACTAGGGTGACCATCTTGTTTTATTTCATGAAAGAAATCCCTATTGTAACTAGGTCAGAAATCATAGCAACTAGCAAAGAGTGTAAGGATTTCTTTTTATTTTATGGCAATCAATGTGAGAAATCTCTTATGGAAACAAGGGTGAGTGTTTTGTTCTATTTTGTTGTATAACTATTTCCACACTCTACAAATATAGACTAAGGGATTTGTTAAAAAATATACCATAAGTATAGACCAAGGAGTTTTTTTCATTTTTTCAGTGTTATTCATGGAATTTGTACATCTTAATCACTAATAATCCATCTTCTTGATTTTATGTTTTTTAAATAATTTATTTTCTACCAATATATAATAATCCATCTTCTTGATTTTATGTTTTTGCAATAATTTATTTTCTACCAATATATAATAATCCATCTTCTTGATTTTATGTTTTTCAATAATTTAGTTTCTACCAATATATAATATTGAGTGATTGGATACTTCCATAATTTTTCATATTGTTAGTTATTTTAGGAATCATATGTGTAAAATGTGTGATCTATCCAGCTTTTTGGATGGCATGACGAGAGAGAATCTTATGATGGATGGAGTCACCATCTTAAAAGTGGGAGAGATCACACATATTACACAACACATTTTACAAATCACACATTTTGCACAATAATGTTCTTGAAATCACTAACAATATACAATATGCCAAGTTACAAATTGTTAGCATATTCATGTTGTTCAAGCATGCACTAATTAAAAAAACAAAAAATACAATGCACTCTTCAACCTGTTTCTAAATTCCATGTTTCTGAATTGTTTTTATGTTTTTGTATGTTGACACTTGTAGGAGAAATGGGTCATGTCCACTTGAGATGGGAATGTCACCCAATTTCTATGTATCATGTGTCATGTTAAACTTTGTTTTGAAAAAATTTCTCTTATTTTCTTTTGATCTTATGTTTCTCTAGTAGTAATGATAATTTAAATGTGTGAATTATAGTTCATTCTCCATTCATGGACCACTCCACAAATTTCTCATCCTCATATATGAACTCCCATATACCTTAGGCTACAAGGCTAGTTCATTCCTTAGGCACACTTTCCTAAAGCTTCAAGAATACATCTAGTCTAAAAAGGTACTATATCCTAAATATTGTAGCTTACCCCACCATATCTTCGATCAGGTTAATAAATAGAGATAGTGAGACATATGCACTAGTCATACCAAAGCCCCATTCTTTTATGGACTATGGTTACAATAGTTTTCCTAATTTTAATTGTCATTTCTTTATCCATTGTAGCTGAACCAATTGAAATTACTATGCTCCCTTTTGTCATGCATTATGCCTATACTTATTGACCTGATAAAAATTGTTACAGGGGAATTAACTTGTCTATCCAAATGTTCCATTTTCTAGCTAATATTTGTGATTTCTTAAGTTATCAATATTAATTGAATAATTCCCCAGACGTGGGTGTTTCTAGAAAACTATGGACTATGTTTCTTCTTGTATTTTTGACCTTTTCACACTGGTTCATGTTGAGGCAGTGTCAGAACCAGTAACTAGGCAAGCTAAGCTTAGCTGTCCGCTCTCTTACAGCTAACACCTTTTCTGTAAATAGCTTTTTCCTTATTAATAGATTAAACATACTTAACAAAAAAATTATTCATTGAATAATCATTTACCTAGATTAATTTTGGGAAATTTGATTAAAATTCATGTTTTGGTTATCATCATTGCTACTAAGAAGAATTTTAGAGAAAAATTTCTTTCCAAAGACAAACCCAACGACAAACCCCATCTTACACTTTTCAAAACCTTAACTAAAGAATTTTATTAACAAAATTCAGCCGCCCAAGCCCATCAAAAACTTATATCTAACATAATACTTTAGATTTCGCTACCTTTTACATTAAACTAGATAATAGATTATCCCTCTTTAAGGAAATGACATCGAATTTATCCCGAGCTGTTGACCTTTTGTGAGCCTTTTCATGGAAGACACCGTGACGTGAAATTTGACGAAAATATGATGTGACATTTGTGTGGCCGCTGGCACAAATATGACCTTCGGCGAAAATATGACGTGAAATTTGTGTAGCCGCTGGTACAAGTGAGGCCGAAAACTGTCTCTGAAAATTCTGAAAATATTTGCGGTTGGAGAGAAACATAACAACTTAGGTTGCTTCCCTAGCATATGTCACCATTGGTCGAAGATGAATTCTAGTTAATGGTAACCTTTTGTTGTTTGGTGCGCCTCTTCCTAACCATAAAATATTTACACTGATAACATATTCAGTTACAGCGAAATGAATATATAAAAATATTCATCTAACCAATAAAATGAATCATGAAGTTAATTTGTGAATGACTTCAAATTGCCTCGAGTAAGCTGGGCTTGATCCAATGAGGATTCCGAGATAGTAAACCAATTGTACTCACTGTACTTACAGTGAATAGTATTACGGGTAATTACAGTGAATAGCCTTATTTCGGAATCGGAATCGCAATCGTAATTGGATGAAGCCCATTTTTTTTTTAATTATAATTATGAAATTAATTATTAAATAAGGAATACAATTAACTTGAATTTATTTATTTATATTTTATATCTTATTATTTATTAAAATTTATAATTTACTATAGATTAGGAATAAAAGGTTATTAAACAATAAAAATCAATTTTTTTTATAAGTTATTAAACTATATAAAATGAATATGATAAATATAATAATTATTGATAATAATAATATATTATGTTATTAATAATGGTGTGGAGGGACGCCTTCTTTTGAGCACAATAGGTATGTAATGTTTGATATTTTTGCCTCTAAATTACATTAAAAAATAAACAAATAAATAAGTTAAATAACAAGAGTAATGTGATCTAATGTAAAGTTTTAAATTAGGTCAAAATAAAATAAAAATATTAATAATAAATAAAACAATGTCTGAAGGTACTAAATACCTATGATATTTATATGGAATATAGTTTATTTAAAGGGGCAAATTAAATCAACCTAGATAAATCTTAATGATGGAGCTATTACAGATTCAAAAGGATGGAATTTATTGGCATCCAAAGAGAAAGCTTGTTTAATTTACACTTTTAAATAGATTATATTCCACATGAATACCATGACTTCTCAATAGCATGGGTCACTGTTGATTATTATTTTATTTTTATAGGGTTATTTTTATTTTATTTTAATGTAATTTGGCTTAGTCAAAATAAACATTACATTGCAACATCTCTACTATACTAACTTCTAGAGTACATTTTAGGGACATTAATATATTTATCTTAATCTTAAGAGTAAGCATTTTACCCTCCATCTCTAAAGTGGCCTCCTCCTAAGACAAGTGCTTCCATTGCAATTTAATGTAGGTAATGACTCTAACATAATTTCTCTATGATCTAATACTTGTAGTGGTTCAACCTACAACTCTCCTCTTGGTTCCACTCGCAGGAAATTTTAATCAATGAGGTTAAAACTATCATGAACATACATTTTCAATAAAGAGACATGTAAACTATATTCACTTTCATATGGCTTGGTAGAAAAAGCAGGTAGGCCACCAAGGCAACTCCATTTAATATCTCTAATTATGGACAAAACCTTGGTGCCAACTTAGCAAAATTTCCTAATCTAAGTGCACTCTTTTTTGGTTTTACTTGCATGTATACATCTTCTCCCACTTTTTATTCTTTATGCATTATCTTCTTATTTGCATATCCTTTCTAGCTATCCTAGGAATGTTCGACAATTGATATTGTCAGAAACTTTGGTGGCATTTGGAATGTTGGCATTTGATGTCAACCATACTAGCATTGAGATGAGATGCAACAAATATCAACACTTAAGCCATAATATAACAACTATGACGAAAAATGAACAAAGAGGACTCCATGGGATTGCTAAGCCTACTCTGAACAACAAGTGTGTTAATTGTGTGCAAAGTTAATGTGCTAGGAAGTAAGAGAAAAGACGCATGAGTTAAACATCTCATCCTCTCACGGTCTCTTAATTTCCAATGATAACATCGTAGACCCCGCATGACATATAATCTCTTTAAGAGGAGCTTGAAATAATTTCTTTATCCCGCTTAAAGAAGTGTCAAGATAAAAGTGTTGGGCCTCGGAGCTCTGACCTTAGTGCCAAGCCTTTTTCATTTCTAGTAGAAATGATACCAATGGTGGAGATGCATTAAGAGAGTAATTTGGCCCATGAAGGGGTTAAAATTTAGGGGCTTGGCACCCAAAGGCGAGCTAAAGGTCCAAATCCACAGAATTGATAGTGATGCTAATGGAAAGCCTTTAGGATTTAGATAAATTACTTGACATATGGGAATTGAGAATGGAAGTAAATACAATTTCTAAGAGCACTCATTCAAGGTAGTGAACGACCACGACGCAGAGGAGAAATTTAATGTAGCCCATTGTGAAACACTCTTGGTCACCCCTGAGCTTCATTGAAAGCTATCATGAGTTAAATGAAAATGAGTGTTTGTGGTATTATTCTCCTGTTATCCTATGCCCCTTGAAGAGAAAAAAAGAAGAGCCATGCTATGAGTACATGTAGTTATTAATGGAGGAGCTACTTGATTCAATAGCTTGAATGTGACTTAATTCTCAACATATAAAACAATCCACAACCCTTTCTTTGCATTAACTCTTCTCCCATGTCTAAGTATAGTATGGCAAGCCATGCATTGCTCGTGCTACAGAGGAACAACAATATGTTGAGTAATTAAACAAAGTGAAAGTAGAATTTGTGTGATATTAATTGTTCAGCATTGTCAGTGTGTAAGAGAGATAGAGCGAAGAATATGGTGGTGAGTAGCGGTAGTTCAGCAACAAGGATCAAGCTTCAAAGTAGACTTGTAGAGCTGAATGAGAGGACTTGGTACTGCATTATACAATATTTATGTTTTTGTCTAAATGTATTATCCTCTATTTTCAATTTGCAAATTGTATGAAAGGAAGAACAATGGCTAGAGAAGGTAGTTTCCTACATTCATAAGACGTTGGTGCCTCCTGGAAAGTTGTATCTTTCTATTTGAAGGGTATTTGGGCCTCCTATGAATGGGTGCTCAAAAAAAATTCATGCAATTAAGTGGGTGCTTAATTTACATCATAATAAAAAACATATTAGTGGCTTTATCACACTCATTTTTACATAAAAATACTTGTGCCGTTTTGTGTATTTGTTGTTCAGATCACGTATTTCAATGTCTTATATTACTATTCATGTTTATTGTAGTATGAAATATCTCTCAAATAACTAACAATAGTGGAAATAATTGAAGGTTTGCACTTAATGTTTTATGAATTCAACTATTAATGATTCACCCCTCCTCTGAGTAATTCCTTATTACAATAATTCTTATTAGAGAAAAGTTCCTTCATGAACATTCTAACCACTCAAAGGTAGATTCATGAAGAATATGTCTAGGTAAGAGAGTCAAGGTACCTAGCGAAGAAAGATACCACTCTTTCATGGTACAAACTATGCCTTATTGAAAGCTGAGTTGAAATCTTATCTGATGTCCCTAAGAGTAGATGTTTAGAGTTCTATTTTAGTAGATTATGATATCCCTAATGTCCCTCACACTAACGTTGATGGTAAAAACCTATATGGAAATAATGCTAAAACCAAGACTTTCATTCTCTTTGTGCTAGTGAGTCTGAAATCATAAAAATTATGTACTATAAGTCTCCTAATGATGTATGGGTCAATCTGAATCAAAGTCATGAAGGAGATGATAGAGTTAGAAAGGAAAAACATCAAACCTTAAAAATGAGTTTTGAAATCTTAAAATACATAGAGAAGAAAGCGCAGAAGAATGATTTCTAAGAATTGATGAAGTAACCAATAGGATTAGATGAGTGTGTGAAGTTTTGAAAAAATATATCATTGTTCAAAAGGTCTTGAGATCTCTACCCATGAGATTTAATTCGAAAGTGTATGACATTAAAAACATGTCTCATTTATAGAATATCACATGGATGAGTTGTTTGGTACTCTCATGACCTATTAAACCATCATCTTCTAAATATTCCTCTGTGTATGCATCATCGGTCAATGGATCCATGTGCACAAGAGTTCCTAAAGCTGTAATCTCTGATGTTGGTGGCCTTGAAAACATGTTGGCCAACTTGTTTGTGTTGCCCTTCTTATACTTAATCACAAATTAAATTGCTGCAGAAACCACTTCCACTTGTAGTGCCTACTCTATTGTAGCTTATTATGGGCCTAAAGTTACTGTAACGACTCCCAAAATGTCTGGATTATTATCTCCTTTCCTATTAGATAGTTCTTCCACTTCTTCACAGCTTGCACCATGGCATAGAGCTCCTTCTCATAGATAGGGTAGTTAAGAACTCCTCGATGAAATAATTTAGAATGGTAGAAAATAGGCCGTCCTACTTGCATGAGGACAACTCCCATGACATAACTAGTCAAATATGTCTCGAGTTCAAAGGGCCATTGTAGGTTTGGTAATGCTAGAAATAGTGCTTCACTTATCTTCTTCTTTAACTCATCAAGACCCTTCTAGTACACTTTTCCCTGCTAGAAACTCTTGCCACTTATTTTTATGGCATGGAGTGGTGTTGATACTACTGAAAACAAGGATATCAATCTCCTCAAGTATTGTGGTCCTCCAATGAAACTCATAACCTTAGTAACATTTGTAGTCACCAACCATTTCATGATGACCTCCATATTTGAAGGATATATCTTCAATTCTCCTACACCAATCACAAATCCCAAATACATCAAGGACTCTTGTGCAAACTCACACTCCTTGAGATTTTCTAGCAGCTCGTGCTTCTTCAATGTTTATGGCACCTACATCAAATGTGAATTATTATCCTCCCATGTAGGACTATATACCATTATATCATCCAAATATACAATAACCAATGAATCTATAAAATGGCGTAATACATCATTCATTAATGTCATAAATTTAGTTGTTACATTATAGAGGATGAATGGCATAACTAACAACTCATACAAACCTTGCCTGTTTTTGAAGCTGGTCTTCCATGTATCTTTTTCTTTGACTAGAATCTGGTGATATCGGGACTTTGAGTCTAGCTTAGTGAAATAATTTGTGAGGCCCCATTCTTCTTTTGCAAAATGATGATGGGTGACCGACATGGTGATGTACTCAGTCGAATGACGCCCCGTTCCAATAGTTTTTGCAACTATTTCTTCACCTCACTTGTTTCTATAGCATACTTCATGATGATGATGATGATGATGGTGGTTAACGTCCACTGAGACCAAATTGGTCTATCAGACCTATACTTTCTTAATTTCTAATTGTCTGGCTCCTTGTCTTTCTTGGCGAGATTGGTGATGTAGCTTTCTTTTTCTTCTCTACAGTCTTCCAACTTTCTTTATCTTGCATCTCCTTCGTCTCTTCTGGTTCTTGGGACATTGGTGTCTTAGCTTCGCGTCTATTGTGTTCATCCTTTTGATGATAGCGGAGAAGAAGTTTGGTCTAGGAGATCTCTTTTGCTGTTTAAATGAAGATTTATTTTTCCGCGTTATTCAAAACCGCATAACTGTCGATGCTTGAGGGGTTGTTAAGTTCACCTTTTTGTTGTAGGGCGGGGCTTTCCCCCTGCTCGTCTTGAGAATTGTTTCTATCTGCCCGATTTGCTTGTGATTTAGAGTTTTCTCGAGAGTATTCTTCTTGGGTGACAGTGTAGTGTTCTTTTTGTGCTCCTTCCCACCATGTAGATCTGTGGTGATTGTTTTCTAGCAGAAATTTCTCTCGGAAGCTTTTGGGCAATCTTTGGCAAGGTGGCCTGTCTCAAAGCAAGATCGACATCTGAGGAGGACACTTTCATAATCGAGTTTCTGGTTCCACACATAGTCTTTACTTGTTAGGTGTATTTCAGCTGGGAATCCGGCGCTGAAGTCCATTTCCACACATATGCGTGCATATGTGGTTTTGACATATTCCTCTGTTTCTTGGCACCTGCAGTAAAATTTCCCAATTGCATTTCCAATGGCTTCTAGCGAAGAGAGATTCCAGAGATGCAAGGGTAGGTTTGGCAATCTCACCCAAACTGGTGCTGAGGTTATGACTGCTGTTGAGGGATCGAATGATGGGTACCATGGCCTCAAGAATAGGCCTGATTTATCCCAAAACCAAGGGCCAAAATCTAGAATACATTGTCTGCTTTCACGGTTTTCAAAATCTACTATAAAGGAACCCCTAATGCAGGGGTAAATATTAATTGCATCAGGAATTAGAGGCTTCCATACCTCTGAGATCCAACTGTGGAGAGCTGTTAGCTGCGGCCAAAAACCATTGAATCGGCATACTAGGGCACTTTCAAAGAACTTCAAAGCCTCATCGAGTGAAGCCTGGACCAGCTGGACAGTGGGAGCTGGGGCTTCACTGACAATATGGGCAGGAGCTTGCCTCGAAGCAGACAGAGAGCCAACAGCTATTTTCGCGAAGCTGGGAGCCATCTAAAAAAATGTTATCCTTATCAAACGAGATCTGATCCGCTCTGAGATTCAAAATTGTTACCGCAGAAGAGCGATCTGGGCGATTCTGCAGAAGAGCGATCTGGGCGATGCCGCAGAAGAGCGATCTAGAGCGATCTGGGAACCCTAGCACGCTCCGGAACCGCGACTGATCACCTGCGAAACACGAGGTATTTAAAGGTTTTATGGCCTGAGAACCAGTTGGAAACCCTCTGAGGGATGCAACTGACTCAGGTCGAGGAGTGATCTTGTGTGCGCTCTTAGCTCGTGATTTAACTTCCAGTGATGAAACCCTACCAAGCTCCAAAACCGCGACTGATCGCCTGCAAAAGACGAGGTATTTATAGATTTTACAGCCTGAGAACCGATTGGAAGCCCTCTGAGGGCTGAAATTGACTGAGATCAAGGAGAAAATGCCGAAGATGCCAAAGAAAAATTGGGTGTTGAAACAACTCGAGCTATGGAGGCATTTGTGTATATCTGAAAGACCAAAGCCGTAGAAATCCTTAAACAGAAGGCGAACCCCATAGATTCGAAGATTGCAGAAGATGATCGGAAGACCGCAGAAGATCGGAAGATTTACTGCTGAAGATCGGAAGATTTACCGCGAAAGACCGCAGAAGATCGAAAGATTTACCACAGATCGGAAGATTACACACCAGGTGATCAGAAGATTACACACTAGATCGTACAACACAATATTTGGCAATGGGAGGTCTGAAAGTAGCTAGATCTCGTGCTCCACTTCTCTCTTAGGATGTATCCCTTTAGGCTCTAGG
>APFE031055237.1:379-56334 GCA_000404065.3 Pinus taeda
AAAAAAACATCGTTCCAGTATACACACTTTTCGTTTTTAGCACTGTTTTTTATGTTTTTTTGGGGTTTTTGGGCCAGAGTTCCCGTTTTGAGTTTATAGTTCCCGTTTCAAAGTTTACATTGTTGAGGAGATTCATATTGAACTATGTTGAAATTGTCAAAGAAATCACAAAAATGTTGAAGAAGGACAAGGAAGTCAAGTGGGCCATAGAAGAATGAGAGTCATTCTCTAGAATTAAAAAATGCTTTTGTAGAAGCCCTAGTATTAGCTAGCATAGATTATCAGAGGCCTTTCCTTATGTTCTCTTTTGCCTCTCCTAACACAATGGTAGTTTTTTTATTACAGAAAAATAGTGAAGGATAGGAACAACCAATTGCATTTTTCAGCTAGGTGTCACAAGATGCAGAGCTGAGGTATAATATCTGAGAGAAACATTCTTATTCCTTGGTTAAACCTCTGAATACCTTCTGAATTTATAACTTGCGGTCCAATATAATAGCTTATGTTCCTACAACTGTTGTGAAATACATTCTCATGGAGGGAGACAGTGAAGATGAGAGGGGCGAGTGGATTGCCAAGATTCAAGAATATGACATGGATATCAAACCCACTAAGTTGATCAAGGGGTAGGGATTGGCTAAAATATTTTCTAAGGCCAACTCCCAAGCCCTAGGTATAAATTTGCTGACAGATAAGGAATGAGGAAGCGGAAGAGAAGAGGAGCATAATAATATCAAGACTTAAACACAGAGAATTTAGATGAATTATATTGTCTCACAGTAGTATAAGTATCTGGTCCATTATTTACTTTTTTAAAATGCCCATTTAATTTTTACAAATTTAAATACAAGGCCTTGAGGTTGTAAGCCCAGAATTCTACCATTTCAAATGGCCAGCTGTTCTGGAAGGACTAGATGGGGATTTTTCTTTTATACGTAGTAGAAGAAGAGATTCATAAGATGATTTATAGATTCCATAACTGTGTCTATGGAGGACATTATAGTTGGAGAGCCATAACCCATAAGATCCTTAAAGCAGGTTTCAATTAGCCCAAGTTGTTTGGTGAGGTTCACGCTTATGTCGGATCTTGTGAGAAATGTCATATTTTTTCGGAGAAGTAAAAGTTAGCACTCCTCCCCCTGATCCCTATTTTTGTGGAAGAACCCTTCAGGAAATAGGTGATATACTTCATAGGAGAAATACATCCACCATTGAATGGTCAACACAATTGGATACTTACATCCATTGTTCATTTCACGAAATGGGTGGAGGCCATCCTAGCTATAAATGCAACTGATGCAATGGTCATTAATTTTATGGAGGAGAATATCCTTTCCAATGATGATTTGGTTGTCTAAGGAATATTATCATTGACAATGCTCAGGTGTTTAATTCAGCCAAGTTTCTTAGTTTTTACCAAAAGTAACATCATCGTGGGACACTCCACCATCTACTATCCACGGGGAAATGGGTTGGATAAGTCTTCAAATAAGACTTTAGTAAGGATTCTGAAAAAGACCATATCAAAAAACTAGGACTCGCAACTGAAATTTTCTCTCTGAGCCAACAGAGTTACTACCAAGAGGTTAACTGGGAAGTCTCCATTTCAGTTGGTATATGGAAAGGCTACAATTTTCCCTACCTAACTAGCCATGCTAGTGTCTAAAATTCTATAGGTGTTGAGGAGGAGCCCAATTCTTTAACCAAGTGAATAAATCAGCTTGTAAAACTACAAGAAGAGAGAGGGAAGGTAACTCAAAATCTTATTAAATATCAAGAAAAGATGAAGGCTCTTTTTAAAAAAAAGGGTAAGGGAAGGATCCTTACAGCTCGGATATTTGGTGCTCAAATGGGATGTTAGGAGAGAGGACATATGAAAACATGGTAAGTTTGATCCCTTGTGGTTTGGACCTTTCAATATATTTGAAGCAAAGGGAAACAACACCTTCCTACTTGAAGATATGGATGGTGAGGTGCTTGAACTGCCTGTGAATGGGAAATTTCACACACTTTATTTCCAACATTAAAGAGGTCTATTTTCACCCACTGTATATACCCGTGAGCCATTGTACATACCAGTAATGCTTTAAGTTCTTATTTTTTCTTTTTATGTACTTGAATAAAATGACTCCATGCCTAATGGATAGAAGGCACTAATCTGTAGGTTCTTGTATTTTTGTCAAATGGTCATATATTTATCCCTGGTACAGAGAAGGACATGTGTTATCTAAAAATGATAAAGGGGAATAAGAAGGAAGGTCGAAATTCAGGAGTCGATAATATTAGAACCTGGTATCAGAAGGATCGACATGTAGCATATCAGGACTTCGACATATCAGAGGTCGGAGCATAAGCGACCTCAACGCTTTATTTAAAAGGTGGAGCCGAAATTGAAGATCGGAGGAGGCGGTCAAAGGAAGGCACATCAATGCTTGAATTTCAGAGGGTCGATCATTTCATAATTTCGAGGATCGAAACCTCGTAACTCCATAAAATTTGGAATTCTATTGTAAGCCCTGAAGTGCGAGGAGAATAGAAATACAGAGGAAATCATCGCAAAACCAAGGACCACAACGACCCTTTCTCTCTCCTCTGAGAAGATACATGGAAGTAGATAATTGGTTTTGAGAAGCTGACGATGCAGATGATGTTAGTGTGACGTGGCCATTGGTGGGCACATGGCAGTTAGTTTCGACATTTTTGAGGGCCAAATGGGGAAAATATAGGTGACACGTGTCACCACTAATGAGGTGCCATGTGGAGATGATGACATCAGCGTGACATCATTTCAGAGGTCGATTTTTCGGAGGTTGGATTTTTCGTAACTCTTGTCAATTTTTTTTATTTTTTATTTTTATAAAAAGTGTCGATCTGAAGAAGGGGCTCTGATGTTAAGTGGTATTTGGTCATGATGAATTAGAGGACCAAGGGCGTAGAAAGGGTGGAGCACATAAGTGCGAAGGAGAAAATCAGAGGTCAGAGTTTTCAGAACCCATTTGAAATTCCAATTTGAAAAGTTTCCAATGAGAAGGGTTTCCGATGTGGACTGACACATGGTCGTGAGAGATCCAAATAACCCAGAGAAGAGAGAAGATTTAGCACTTAAGGGTTATGAACCATATCAGGATGTGAATATTAGAACTCATGTGTAATTTATTTTTTGAAGAACTTATGATGAAAATAGATCTGAAGCATTAATGGCTCATGGTTGCTGGAGAGTTAAAGGAACCAAGGGAAAAAGAGAAAATACGCTAAGAGATAGGCCCCCAACAGGATATTAAAGGTCTTAGCAACTCACCGCTAAGCCTACAGTCATGATACCTGGTCCTATAGAGGAGAAACGGTAAAGGGGCTAAGCTAAAAGGAGCTAAGGGCATCAAAACTGTTGGACACCTAATCCTCTAAGGGTTGGTGTGGAAGCTAAAAGGTCAAAGGTAGTCCAAGAGACCACTTGGAATATGAAGCAAAGGGTCAGTAGACTTGTATAAATATGTATCATTGTGAATAATATATGCATTTCAAGGATTAGCTTTCATATTCGGTCTTCACCATGGTTGTGTTTAACATGGTATCAGAGCTGCAGGAGAATTCTGTCCCTGCTCTAATTTGAACCACTTGTTTTGTGGACTCTCTAAATGTCAATTTTGCTTTCCTTATTTTTCAAGTTGCAGACTTGCACCAGACCGTTTCAAAATTTGTGAGATTCTAAACCCGCACCACTCTAAGGAATTAGTCAATATTGCCTCTCTCGAATTTGTCACTCTGGTCCTGCATTCATTCAAAAATTGTTTCTCTCTCCCACTGCTAGATATCTCTGCCTATTACACTGCTTGTTAGTTTCTTGCCAGAAATAGTTGGTTGTCTCTATCATTTTCCTACCCTAGCATAAATGCCTTTCCATCTTTGTTTGTCTATCCAGGGTTTTGTGCTTGGATTCCATGTTCCATTGTATTGCTTCATGCTTTGCCCCAGATGTGGACCTGGTAAGCATTAAAGGAATGGTTTCTTCACCTAATACATTGGTTGTCACTAAGAGACCACAACCATGAAGATTCAGGTCATTTTGGTATCCAATGCATGCAGGTTGCTTTGCATCGTGTATTAAAATCAAATTCTATTCTCATAGCAACTTGTAAATAGTTAGTCAAGTTTAATTAACTTAATTAGATTAGGAATTTTGAGTTGGAAGTCTTTTGGAAGTCATGTAAGTTTTCTCCCCAATTTTTAGGGGTCTAGTATGAGTTTAGGTTGAGTTGTAATTAGGTAACTCAATTTACTGAGTTATAGTCATTTAAGCTAGTTCTAATTGTTTGTTGAACTAGTAGAGGATTAACAGTCAGTTGATGCACTGAAGCATCCACAAGTGATACTCCAGATAAGTGAATATTCACTCATTAGAAACTAATGCATGTCAGTTCTGAGAAAGATCCAGTTGAGACTAGAGTGCAGGGACAATGTACTATCAGTTTTATGATTTACTGAGTTGTAAAGATCATGCATGTAATCAAGAAGAGGACCTAATTAGGATTGCGCATTTTTGGAAGCACGGATTCCTTTTATATATGGCCTATTCATTCTAGTAATAGCGTAAGGGAATAGGGGCTTGGAAGGAAGTGGAAATTAGCTAAGTGTTGGCTAAGAGCGGGCTTGTGAGGCAGAGAGTTGAGCATACTTTTGTGGAATTATTCTAGTGAGAACAAGCTTTGTATCTTCACTCATATTTTTGATTAATACAATACAAATAGACGATGTTTTGAGTAGTGGCTTTCCCCAAAAAATAAAAAATAAAAAAAATAATAATTATATATATATATATATTATATATATAATAATATTATATATATCTATATGTTCCATTGACTTGTTTTCTTCTTGTTCATATTGTTTTCATCAATCTATTGGCTTCCACTAGTTGAAAGTAGAAGTAGATTCTTGTCCTGTGATTTAGTAAATTGCATGAGCTTGTGAATCTACAGAAAATTCTACATGTATCGAAGATGAATACAATATACTAGAAGATATTTCAAAGTTTTGAGTTTTGGGTTACAGGTGAAATTCGAATTTGAAATACATACTGCAGGATCGACATATGGTGTTCTACAGTTTGCGGCTCGAGTATGCCTTGGAAGGAAACTCGAATTATATAGCCTGGAAGGACAAAATGGAGGTTGTACTGGAGGATAATGGCTTGAAGGAATTCATTGATCAAGACATTCCTAAGCCATCATCATCAGATGCACACAATCTAGCCGAATGGAAGAAGTGTGTGGCGAAGGTGAGGTAGATAATCCTTGAGGGGGTTCAAGGCCACATTGTCTCGAGTCTCCATGGCAAGGAAACTCCATATGCTATGTAGAAAGCACTGGCGGACTTATATCCTAACAACATTGACCAAAGGAAATTGGCACTAAAGGAAAAAATACGAAAAATCAAAATGGAGAAAGGCGAGACTATTCCAAAATACTTGATCAAGCTCACTCAATGTCGTGATGAACTTGGAAGTGTTGGAATCACAGTTTTCGAGGTTGATATGGTGAGTCTTTCTCTTCTAGGACTCCCAAAGAGTTGGTATAGTTATCAAGACTCTGTCAATGGTTGGGAGAAGCTGCCAGATTAGGAACATCTGTGGTCATATTTGATGCAGGAGGAGATTAAGAAGAACACCAAGGATGGCTCTTCATCAAAGACTGATGATGAAGAGAACTATGCCTTAGAGATTAAGGTGAAGAAGCAAAAAAGGAAAGCTTCCCATTCCAAATCAGATTCTTGTAAGAAGAAAGACATGATGAAAGTTAAGTGCTTTCATTGTCACGAGATGGGTCATTTTGCTATAAAGTGTCCACTTAAGAAGTCCAAGAAGAAGTCCTCAAGAGGAGCGATGGGTGAGGCTTTAGCCTCTCAATTCGAATTGGACTTTTCCCTCATTGCATGCATGGCTTCATCAATTATGGGAAGTGTATGATACTTAGACAGTGGAGCTTCATTCCACATGACTGGCGAGAAGGAGTTATTTATTGACCTGGAGGAGAAAGATCTCCAAATGCATATAGAGATGGGTGATGATGGGAGGTATAGTGCTACTGGATTGGGTATGGTTACTTTTCAGAGGGAGCATGGGGCTCCACTCACATTGAAGAATGTTATGTATGTGCCTGGGCTAGAGAAGAACTTGATATTCATTGCCATGCTTCAGGATAGAGGCTATGATGTGATTTTATCGAAAGGAAAGGCGTTCCTTCAACACATAGCCATGGGTCAAGTAAAGAAGATAGGGATTCGAGTTAAGAATATTTATAAGCTAAAGGTATAGGATTGTGTTTCTTTGAGCACAAAAGAAGCTATGGTGCAAAGCTGAGACATTGGCGAGTTGTGGCACAGGTGATTAGCTCACTTGCATCATGGGGCTTTGAAGATCATGCAATAGATCTCTACTAGTTTGCCCAAAGGTATAGTGGAGCAAGTTGATACATGCAAGGGGTGTACTTTGGGTAAATACACCCATTCCTCCTTTCACGACAGAGACAATTGAGCAGAAGTTATTCTAGAGCGAGTCCATTCATATGTGTGCGGACCATTCTTGATAGAATCCACGACCAAACACAGGTATTATGTTATATTTGTTGATGAATTTTCTCAAAAATGTTGGATATTTTTCATGCAAAAAAAGGATCAAACCTTCACAAAGTTTTGTGAGTTTAAAGCATTGGTGGATAAAGAGTCGGGAAAGAAGGTTAAACCTCAATGGAGTGATAATAGTGGTGGGTTTGTCTCAAATGAGTTTAAGAAATTTTATGTAGCAGAACGTATTAAATGGTAGTTGACGGCAACTCATAACCCTCAATAGAATGGGGTGGCTGAGAGGAAGAACATAAGCATAGTAGGGGAAGCAAGGGTGATGTTGCATGATCAGGGTCTCCGACTACACTTGTGGGTTGAGGCATGCAACACAAAGGTTTATGTTCAGAACCGTAGCCCACATTGGATTCTTGGGATGAAGACACCAGAGGAGACTTATTCTAGTAAGAGGCCAAATGTTGGTCACTTCAGGATTTTTGAGTCATCGATATATTTCCATGTGACCAAAGGTGCATGGAAGAAGCTTGAGCCGACAACATAGTTGGGGACATTTGTGGGGTACACTTATACACCTCAAAACTATCGACTGTACTTGTTGACCAACAGGATGACAATGGTTCCTAGGGATATCAAATTCAATGAGAAGAAGTCCATGCAAGTTTCCCTTGAGAGGGAGCTTCAGCTACATTCGGTTGAGGATATTGTAGATCCAAAGGTTGAGGAGCCTCAAATTGATGTGGAGCAACCACATGCAGAAGATCTAGGAGTGTAGACATCCACTCAGGCAAATTCTTCTAGAGATGGGATAAATCACACCAGAGAGGCAGATATATTACTCTCAGATGCTAGAGAGAATGTGGGAACACCCACATCACAGCGCAGATAGAGGAGGTCACATGAAAGGTAAACTAGATACATGGCTCCGTTGACGGTGTTGGACCCACCAAAATGTTAGGGGATCTCTCCAGTAAGAAGTCCCAACTAGACCTCATGCCGTTTGGTGTAGGAGTCCCAGCAGTGGGTCGTACAGTATCACCTCGGCTGCATTTGTGCGCAGAGGCAAGTAAGATGTCCTTGTTGGTAGCAAGGGTGTGACATGCACAATAAGCCAAGGAAGCTGCATGAATGGTTCTAACACACGGAAAGTGGAGTGAGTGCACCCCTTAGAAACCTGTCGAAACACGTAGCTTGGAAGGGAACACACCAGCAAAGATGCATCACAAGTTGGAAGGAAGGTGAACCAACAATCCAAAGTGATGGTTAAACCAAAAACACATCTCAGTATGATTCATACATACATATACAAAAAGAGTCTATACATACATGCGTAAGCAAATAGATACATATATCATTAGAGTAACCAAGATAATTGAAATACAATAAAATACATACATGAAACATGTTGGTTCTGTTATATTAAGGAGTGAAAGTTCCAATCATACAGTACAACCATGACCAACCACTAGTCTCGATAATGGAACGTTACAGTCACTACCGCCTGCTCCTCCAAAGAGATGTACTAGCTCTGCACTTTGGAGAAGTCAAGGCTTGTTACAATACACTCCAAGCTTTATCTAAGATACTCAAATCGGAATCTTGACTGCCCAAAATCCCTTACAATGAGTTATGAGGCTCTATAAATAGCAAAGGGTGGGGTGACCCTTGACATTCCCCTTTATGACTCTTCACCTACCCTCATGACTCTTCACCTACTGCATGACTATTACATTCAACTATCGACACTTGGACTTCCACTTTACAAGATGTTACATACAATCTGCACATGTACCCATGTGAGACAAAATAGGCTTAAGCAACTCATACTAAATACTAAGACTCAGATAGTTGTGGGAAGACCAACTCTTTGACATCCTCACGATGATCGATGGTGGCAAACTGATGCCAAGCTTGATCGTCCATGATGGTGTCAACACTCAATGGTGACATCCTACAAAAAGCAAACTCTTGCCTCTGTTGCATCCGAGTACACTAATACGGTGCCTCTATCCAACTCTTCTGATAACATGTGCATCATCATCTTGAGTGCAGCTAGACCAGCAACATACTGATGCATAGTGTCTGTGTTGATCTCCAAGTGTGTGTTGGTGACTATACGCATCAACTTGTCGAGATACATGTTCAACTCTTGTCGGAATCAGTTCTTGTCTTCGCCTCAGTGAGTGTGCCAATGGGTGGGATAACATGCATGCACATAATGACATCCATTCTCCTCAACACCCTTTCATGTGACGGACAATGTTGCTCACCCTTTCTGCTTCATGCCAACTGTTCGGGTGGGTCTATAACCTGTATGGGAGTAGTTCCATCAGTCTGTGCATGTTGCGCCTCTTTTTGTACATGTTCCTGCTGCAACTCATTCTCTTATCTGTTCAACTCTTATTCTTCCTTGAGTTACCACTTCAGCACCTTCAACTCCTTCTTTGTTTCTCTCTCTGCCTTCACGCGATCATCTTTTTGCGCTACCACCTCATAGCCTAATCTCCAAAGTTGCTTTCATCACAATTGGATCTTCTTGAACTTGCAACCTTGCTCTACCTCTGTGCTATCGACAACCTTCCTCTTGCATTTTTTGTACACAGGTGTGCTACCTTCTGCTACTATCGATGGTGTTGCTCATTGTGATGTCACTGCCATTTCATCTTGATATCCTTGTCTATGAAACACTTGATGTCTACATAGATAGGCAAGTTCATAGACACTTGATCGATTGCATCCCCAATTGCACTCTCAACGGTGTCTTTGACTCTGCTCTCTTGGAAGCCATTGTACATGTGCTGCTGAGAGGTAGACAAACACCTATGATACCTGGAGACATAGCAACACTCATGACAAGAAATTTGTCAATTGAAAACCAAAACAAACTAGAGGACAAACATGCAACATACCTATGTGACTATCTGCGAAGATTGCACAATTCACCAGGAGGCTAGGAGACTGACTGCTAGAACTTCCCAAGGCACAGTCTGGGCTATCGGGAGGTTGAATGACTACTGGAACTGCGCAATGCACAGTCTAGCCTGGCTTGCTGAGGATTGAAACTGCACATTACGCAATTCCAGTCAGCAGTGACATGTAAACCAGAAAACTACATTGTGCAGTTTCTGGGGCCAGCAAGGCATTGCCTCCCAGAATTGCACCATGCAAGCCTAGAGGTCAGTGCTGGGCTAGACTTACGCAATTTCTTGAGGGAAGGTAGAGCCTTCACTTCCAGAAATGCGCAATGCTAGTCGAGCAAGACAAGGTATGGGATAAGGTAGCCCAAACTCGCCGACGGGTGACTGGAAACATGAGAAGTTTGCATGCATGGTGAAACTAAGTGTAAACAAGAGTGAATGATCATGCATGTAAACAGTAAGTGCAGGATTCAAAAAAAGGAAAACATGCATGTGTGTGAAGCGGGTCGCTGCAACGGTGACTATCAGTGCGAAAATAGTGTCATGCATGTGAAATTAGTGATATGTAAATGAAAACTAAAATGGTGCTTCTACAAGCTAATAGACATAAAAACAATAGCAAGCACCCATTGAAATCAAGAAAACATCACTTACACAAAGAGAAACACAAAAAGCGATAGAAACACAACGTAAGACATGAGAAGCATACTTACCCTGAAACATCTAAGGTGAAAGTGACAAAGACTCCTGGATGTGATGTGGGATGTCAAAGCTGCAAGATCGATGTGAGGAATGAGCTTTGCAGCGTCTAGTTCATAAGTTTTGATAAGATTGAGGTTATGAAGCGTATGTTGCAAATCTAGGAAAAAATGACTGTTGGCGAGAGGTTTCTAAAATGATCTATGCATGTAACCTCTAGCTACTAAAAATAGATCCTTAAAATCTAGGGATGCCTTTTGCATGCTGCCTTTTTCTATTTTGGGAAAAGAAGTTCATGCATGAAAATTAGCTTTGCTCGGTCCCGGAGAGAACTGGTCAACCTAAAGGCACATGCATCAGTCTATGAGCTTGGGATGAAAGTTTGCACAATTTCTGGGTTGAGCAGAGTTGGCTATCTGTCACACATTGCGCAATTTATGGGTTGAGCAGGTCATTGCCTCCCAGAATTGTGCAATTTCTGGGCTGAGGCCTAGTGTCAGGTCATATTACACAGTTTTCTAAAGGAATACTGCCTAAATGTTCTAGGCAATTCTGGAGCCCAACAGGCTGCCCAGTTGATTTGTACAATTTCTGGAGGGAAGGTTGGTTCCCCTCCAGAATTGCACAATTTTTTCGGGGAGTGTCTCAGCCATCAAATAGTCTAATTCCGAAATGCTAGCCTGTAAGATGGAATGAAGCAAATTGACATGCACATGATGGCAAGCCATTGAAAACCAGCTGAAGCCTATGTACTTGACAGTGCAAGACATGTTTCTAAGGATGATTGGGAAGGAGGCTCCAAAACGAAGCTAAGGCAAGATTTTGGAGAGTGATTGTAGCCGCTACAACACTTGGCGACACACTGGTAGATCTCTAGCTCTCTTCAAGGACCTTGCTCATTAAAATCAAGTCTAACACCTCTGGAATTATTGTTCAGTTGTCTGATCACCGTGGCTTCCACACTTGCTTGATTGTAAGATGTAGAATCCACCATGCTCTTGATCGGTCGGCACACATTCCAAGCCAAGCGAACATAGTTATTTCGATTGGAGGAGGGGTATATTGGTGCACAATCCATATGATAGCCAGAGTTTAAGTTTTCATCTTTGGTGTTGCTCCACTGCCAGCAGGCTTGGATAGTACCCCGACAAAGTCACGCAGGAGCACAAGCATCACTCCACTGCCAACGAACTTGGTTAGTACCCCAATGGATTTACTTGTATCACCTCTCTGTGCAGGAAGCCTTTCTCTTCTTTCACCTTATTCATTTTCATTTTTTTGAAATTTTTTGAGAGCAGAAGAGGTTGTTCCTTCAGAGAAGTAGTTTGGATATACCATTGACGTGCTTGTTAAGGTTTTCCCCTTCACCTTACTCTACTTGAATGAGCTGACAATGATTAATGCAAACAACCGACTCGAGTAGGTGATACTAGTTAGTGCGCAAGCATTGTGTTTTCACCAAGGTTCACTTCGAACAACACGTATTCTCCATTGATGTATCAGGGATTGAATACAACAAATTCTTCATACAAAGGTAGGATGATAGATAAGCAAGTATTGATAACTGCATAAGTCCTCTTGTACTTTACCTAGCTTGTTTCAAGGGCCATGCACGATCCATGCAAAACTATACTACGAACATAAGAAGAACTTGGTTTTTGTTGCCATGTTGGAGGATAGAGGCTATGATGTGATATTTAGTAAGGGAAAGGAATTCCTTTGTCACATAGACACATGATAGGTGAAGAGTATATGGGTTCTACTAGAAAACTCTACACTTTGGAGGTAGAAGACTGTGCTTCTTTGAGCACTAAAGAAGAGAAGGTGCAGAGTCTAGACATCAATCAATTGTGGCATAGGAGATTGGGTCAGTTGCATCATGGCGCTTTGAAGTTATTGTAGCAAATTTCTATAGGGCTTCCTAAGGGTACACTAGAGTAGAGAGACACATGCAAAGGGTGTACACTGGGGAAGTACACCAAAGCTTCCTTTCATGACAAAGACAGTCGAGCATAAGCAATCCTTGATCGAGTTCACTAAGATGTGTGTGGACCATTCTCGACAACATCCATGACCAAGCATAGGTATTATGTTATATTTGCTGATGATTTTTCTCGTAAGTGTTGGATTTTCTTCATGCAGAAGAAAGATTAGACATTCACAAGGTTTTGTGAATTTAAAGCATTTGTTGAGAAAGATACTGGCATGAAAGTTAAAGATCTCAAAAGAAATAACGGTGGAGAGTATATGTCAAATGAGTTCAAAAAATTTTGAGCATCAAAAGGCATTCAACGGGAGTTGATAACACCTCATAATCCACAACATAATGGGGTGGCTGAAAGGAAGAACATGAGTATTGTGGGAGTGGCACGAGTGATGTTGCATGATCACAACCTACCATTACACTTGTGGGCTGAAGCATGCAATAAAAATTTTTATTTGTAGAACATAAGCCCTCATCGAATTCTTAGGATGAGTACACTGGAAGAGAATTTTTTAGGGAAGAAACTATATGTGGCACACTTCAAGATCTTTGGTTCATTAGTCTACTTCCATGTTGCCAAATATGCACGAAAAAGACTACATCCAACAACCGAGTTGGGCATTTTTGTGGGGTAGACTGATACACCTCACAATTATCGAGTGTACCTTCCAACCAAAAAGATGAAAATGGTTTGCAGAGATGTAAAATTCAATGAGGAGAAGGTTGTGAGATGTTCCCTTGAGAGGGAGCTTCAGCTACATGTGGATGAGGAGATTTTAGCTCCAAAGGAGGAACCTCAGGATGAAGCCACATGCAAAGGAGCAGGGAGTGGAACATCCACACATGCAGAGTCTTCCAGAGATGGGAGAAAGCACACCAGAAAGGCTGACATGTTATTATATGGTGCTAAAGAGAATGTGGGAGCACCCACATCACAATGCAGGTAGAGGAGGTCACCAAATAGGTACACTGGCTACATGGCTCTCATGAACGGTAATGTAGTGATTAAGCCATCATCTTTTGAGGAAGTAGTACAACAACTAGTTTGGGTTGATGCCATGGTTGAGGAGTATGACTTCATTATCAGGAACAATGTTTGTGAATCGGGTTAGCCATGCAAGGGACTGAGATTGTAATAAAAGATTGTTTAATTAATTGAATGCAAGTTATTTTGTTGTTCTCTCTATAAGTTGTGAATCCATCGTAGCCCTAATCAGAGAGTTGGGCCCACTCTTCTGATCAAGTGCTGCATTATTTCTGTGTGTTGTTATTTTCTTTATGTTGGTTTATTTTGATTGTTGTTACAATACCTTACTTAATTGTTGCGAATGCTTTTATAATTCTGCAATTGATTCTTACTTACTGTCATAGTATCCCTTTAATTAATTCAATTATTGAATCTAGGGTTGGTGATTGGATTGTGTCATTGCTACCTGCATATAATTTGTGCGTTACCTTGAAATAATATACGACCCGGATTGATAAATTAAATGTGGAAAAGGGTTGAATAGCTATTCACACTCGGACACCAACATTTTGGCGCCATTGCTGGGGAGGCTAATAAGGTGCAAGAACACGATCCACATTGATCTACAGATCAATCTCTCGTCTTAGGGAGGGAATTTGTTACCCTGCTCTAAGTCCTAAGCTTAGTGTTTTGTTTTATTTTCTTTTCGATTGCTTTCCATTTTGTTGATTTCTTAGAAACCAATCTCTCGTTCTAGGGAGGGAATTGTTACCTTGCTCCAGATCCTGAACCTTAGTTGTTTTTCTTTTTTCGTTTTCTTTTCGATTTTTATATAGGGGCCACTCTCTCGTCCTGGGGAAGGAAAGAGTTTTCTCACCCTGCTCCAGGTCCTGAGCTTTAGTTTTCTTTCTGCTGGTTTATTGTTTTCAAATCATCCTCTCGTCCTGGAGAGGGAAAATACTTTTTCTCCCTACTCCAGGTCTTGAGTTGTGAAATTTTTAATGTTTTCTTTCCAATAAATGTATGAACAAGGGTTCGAATAAAAGGGGCAGAGGAGGACCCCAAAGGCAAGGAAGGAAGAATTTCGGGAGGAATACCTATATCCAGGAGATTATCACAAAAGATGAATTAGAAGCCTCTTCGTAAGCTACTGCTAGGGTGAAAGTTCACACAAAATCTTAAGGGCATTTTGTGGAACAACCTATACAACCTCCAGTGGCGGAAGTATCCCTTTCAATAGCTACAAGATAAGTAGGAAGTAGGTCATCAGAGGAATCAGAAACACCTTCTCTGGTATCAGACAAGGAGGAAGTGACCAACAGAGGGTCAGAAGAAGGAATCCACTCAAGGACTGAAGAAGGAAATCTCAGAGGATTTTCTTCACCTCACGATTAGGGGAGTGCTGTTAAAATTCTACAACCATCAGTTTTTACACAAAAGGAACCTATTGAAGTTCCAAACGAGTATTGGAAGATATTTATGGCATCCACAACATCTTCAATTGAATTCCCGATTGGGGAAATCATGGGTGATGCACCAATGAAGCCTATTCCACTAACCGCATTGCCAAACTTCCATGGGCTTTCCACGGAAGATATAGACACTTTCCTATTCGAGTTTGATATTGTTTGTAAAGGGTATGACTATGTCAATGATGCTCAAAAGTTGAAAAATTTTCCTACTACATTAAAAGGGATAGTGTTGCGATGGTTTATGGGTCTAGGAGGAAAATCCATCTCTACCTGGGATGACATCAAGAAGGCTTTCCTGGAAAAATATTAGGATTACTATAAATCCTGGGACATTAAGGAAGAAATTTTTAAATTCGTGCAGAAGGAGGACGAAAATATGGAGGACTGTGTAGAGCATTTTAAGTACACTCTCCAGAGGTCTAGCCATAATGACCTGGATAAGGATATCCTGAAAATTATTTCTCCAGGCCTTGAGGGAAGGATCTTTGGAGCTGTTAAACATCGTATGTAAAGGGGATATATCTAAAGAATATTTTGACACCATCTGTGAACTCTGTATTCGATGTTCAAGGGGAGCTGCAAGGAATAAACAAGGAATCCGAACTTTCAAAGCATCAAGCGAGGGAATAACAAAAGAAGAAACTGGGAACCTACTGGATAATTTGAAAACTGATATCCTAAGTACATTATCCTCCCAAATGGACACATTATAGGCAAAGCAGAAGCATATGGAGTTGGAAAGAACTATGGCTATTTTCTACCCCTGGTGTAGAAAGAAACATCTTCTAAAGGAGTGTCCACTAGACACTATAGAGACATGTGCTATTTGTGAAGAGAGTCACTCCACTGGTGCATGTCCATCTCTTCCAGCACTAAAGGCAGTATTTCAAGAGACGAATGAAGAACCAGATCAGCTATGCTTTATGGGGTCCAAGAAACCATGGCAACCACGATAATTAGGCTTAAATCCAGGTACGTCTCAGGATCCTTTTCAATATTATAATATGAATCCTCAGTCAGTTCCTTTTTGGCCTCAATATTATCAGTACCCACCTTGGCAATCATTGTGTCCTCAACCTAACTCAAATTCTTCATAGCCTCAAAGCTGGTGTAGCCCTATTCCCCCCTACTGCTCAATTCCCTCAACCTACATAGCAACATCAGTTACAACTTCCATCTAACGTTTCCTCCAATAATCCTCCTCTCTGAGCTCAACTTCCTATCCAGCCAAACCCAAATCCAAACAATAAGGGAACTCAACAAGCAAACACCCTCAACCTTCCTTCGTATAACATTTCTACCGCAGGGTTTAATGAGATAAATCTGTGATCTGGCTGAATAGTAAATGCTCGTACATCACTTTTTATTGTTGAACATCTTGACGATGAGAATCCATAATCTCAAGTAGTCAGGGATGAGACAACCCAACCATCTATGGAACATTCTCCTTCGCATTTGACTGTTACTCAGGCTTGTCAAACCAATCCTCCTGTCCAGAACGATTAGCCTTAAGTAAATGTGTCCCTCAACTGAAATTTGATCTTTTAGGAGAATTGTAGAATTTGTTTGTAAAAACCCCCCTGCTTCAGGACATGAAAGATGTACCTATTTACACTAAAACTATCAGAGAATATTGTTCTAAGAGACTTGGGAAGAAAACAAAATATCCACTCACGATTCATGTTATGGGGAGATTATCTAACATTATGCTGGGAGAGGCTATGCCTGTAAAATATGGGGACCCTGGGAACCCAATTCTAATAGTTTAGATTAATGGGGTAGATATTCCGAATGTACTGGTAGATTTGGGCACTGCAATTAATGTAATTACTTTTGAAACAATGCTTACATTAGGATTGTGTGATCTTAAGCCGACCCCTACAGTCTTAGAACTATCTGACAGATCTACAATCAGACCAATAGGGAAATTGGAAGACGTAACGATTTCGGTGGATTCTTGACGCTATCTCATTGATCTCCTAGTCTTGCATACACAGTACCCAGCTGGTGGTCATCCCCTTATTTTAGGATGACCTTGGCTTGCAACAGTTGATGCCTATATTGGATGCCGGTCATGAAACATGATAATTTCTAATGGGGAAAATACAAAAATCTTATTCTGTGTCACCCTACAGAACCAAGCTCACAGAAAAAGTCAAAACAAAACTCTTTGTATTGGATGGGATCGAAACTAAATAGCAGGAACTCCAGCGAGTGCTTACCATGGGGAAAGCCCTATGCTTTAAGAATGAGAGAGAGGATGATACTAAAAACACTTTTATTAGCATCCCTCATGTTTTTCTAGATCCAACTCGATAGTTTTTGGAATCTATCATGAGCTAAAACACAAGAAAATATCAGATCATAAACCAGAAATGAAGACATTCCTATAACAACATTTTCTGACAGCATACTGGTGGAGATTGAGCCAGGGGAGACACTGAATATCAACCTGAACCTTTCAATGGCCCAAACTGAAAAACCACTGAAGATCCTTTGAGAACAAAAAGAAGATTTCGCCTGGGATTATACTGATATGGAAGGTATCCCTGCTGATTTGTGTACTCATCATATTTACATCAAAGAGGATTGTCGACCCATGAGGCAACCTCAAAGAAGGATGAACCCTGCCTTGAAAAACATTGTCAAAGAGGAGCTCTAGAAGTTATTGGATGCAGGATTTATTTACCCAATCTCGGATAGCCAGTGGGTATCTCCACTGGTCATCGTTCCTAAAAATAATGGTAAATGGCGGATTTGTGTAAACTATAGGGAGCTGAATAAAGCAACCTTGAAAGATCATTTTCCTTTGCCATTTATCGACCAAGTCCTTGATACCCTGGTTTGGAAAACAATTTTTCTCTTTCTTGGACGAGTTTAGCAGGTATAACCAAATCAAAATAACTCCTGAGGATCAGGAAAAAACTACCTTTACATGCCCTTGGGGAACATTCGCTTATCGAGTCCTTCCATTTGGTCTTTGTAACGCGCCTGTTACCTTTCAGAGGGCAATACTGGGGATTTTTTCTGATTTACTCGATGACAACGTTGAAATCTATATGGATGATTTCATGCCATATGGAGGGTCATTTGAAGAAGGGTTGGTGAACTTGGAGAAAGTCCTTAAAAGGTGTAAACAGATGCATGTTTCTATGAGTACAACAAAATGTCATATGATGAGAGAAGAGGGAATAGTGCTGGGACATTTGCTTTCGGCTGCTGGAATACAAGTTGATCCTGCCAAGGTAAAGGTAATTATGCATTTTCCTGTACCCAAGACACTGACTCAGGTACATAGTTTCATTGGTTGCGCTGGTTACTATAGGAATTTTATAGAAAAGATTTCCAAGATATCATTCCCACTGTTTCAGTTGTTAACTAAAGATGCAAAAATTTTATGGACAGATTATTGTGAAGTAGCTTTTGAGAAAATCAAGGAATTGATATGTCAAGCTCCAATCTTGCGTGGTCCCAACTGGGAACTTTCATTTCATATCCACGCAGATGCCTCTCAAACGACTGTAGGGGCGGCGTTGGGACAACAAGAAGATAAGAAGTCATATGTGGTCTATTATGTCAGCAAGAATATACGGTAACGGAGAAGGAGTTCTTAGTTGCTATCTATGTTGTACACATTGACCACGCATCAATCAGGTAGTTGATGAATAAACCTATAACTCCTGGGCGTATAACAAGGTGGTTGTTATGACTTCAAGAATTTGATATCACCATTATAGAAAACCAGGGAAGGATAATGTAGTTGTTGATTTTCTGTATAGATTAAATGTCGATAATGAAGGAGAACTTGTAGAAGATAGCTTTTTGGATGAACATTTGTTTGCAATTTCTACTAATACCCCTTGGTATGCAGACATTGCTAACTATTTGGCTACAGGAAAAGTACCGCAACATTTTTCATACAGGGAACAACAGAGGATCATTTATCATAGTGCTTGTTACTCATGGATAGCAGGATATCTCTTTTATACAGGGGGCGATCAACAGATTTGTCATTGTGTAGCAGAAAGTGATATTTATGATATTTTGAAAGCCACTCATGATGGCCCTTGTGGGGGGAATTTTATGGATAAACGGACTAACCATAAGGTGTTACAGAAGGGATATTATTGGCCCTCTATTTTCAGCGATGCACAGAACTATGTTAGAAGATGAGATAACTGCCAACGGATGGGCCAGCCTAGTTGCTTAGATGAAATGCCATTACAACCACAAGTAGTTCTTGATCCTTTCGAGAGATGGGCTATTGATTTTGTAGGTCCATTTAACCCACCTTCACATAAGAAAGTCCATATTTTAGTCTGCACAGATTATGTAATGAAGTGGGTAGAAGCCAAGGCTGTAGCGAAAGCAATAGAGCAGGTTGTCTCGAACTTTTTATTTGAAGAAATTTTTGCTAGATATGGTACTCCTAGAGAGATAGTTTCAGATGGAGGAGTGCAGTTCACGTCACACATGATAACAAAGCTTATGAAAAAATATGGGATCAAGCATAGGATAACAACCCCATATCATCCTCAGGTGAATTGTCAAGTGGAGAGCACAAACAAAGTATTGGAAAAAATCCTAACCAAGATCGTGGCAAATCATCGTCGAGATTGGGTTGAAAAAATTCCTGAAGCTCTTTGGGCGTATAGAACAATATGGCGAACATGACGAGATTCTTGCCATTTGAACTTGTTTATGGAAAATCCCCATTGTTCCGGTGGAATTTGAAATCAGTATGCTCAGAACGGCTCTAGAAGTAGGATTGGACCTCTCAGAAGCCCAGAAACACCAACTGGAATAACTAAATGAGCTTGATGAAATTTGTTTGATGGATGTCCAAAGAACTGCTGCCATACAGTAGCAAAGAGAAAAATGGCACGATAGATTTATTAAAAGTAAGGTGTTTCATAGAGGGGATTGGGAATTATTTTATGATTCCTGTTTTAAGGATTTTAAAGGAGAGCTTTGCTCGCGATGGTTGGGACCATATGAGGTTGATGCGGTATTTGACAATGGGACTGTCAGATTGGTCACAATCGATGATTCCCATGTTTCTTTTATTGTAAATGGACATCAACATAGACTCTACCACCGCCCAGCCTCCAAGGAAGCCTTCATCAAACACCTCTTTGAAAAATCTGGATTGAAGGTTGTTGGTGCAGAAGATACCTACTTTGCACCCTTGAAATTAAACTATATATATATATATATATATATATACTGTTGTTACCACTCACTCATTTGTCTTTTTGTAGGAGATACTATTAAGGTGCAATAATTAAGGAGCTGAAAAATTTCTTGAGTAATTGGGACAATCACTCCACTAATATTGATCCTCTTGAAAAATTTTCTAAGTAATTCTTGTTGTTACTCCCGAATATTTTCTAAGTATCGTATTTTGTTACTCCTCGGATGTTGTTACTCCTTGAGTGTTGTTACTCCTTGGATGTTGTTACTCCTTGGGTCTTGTTACTTCGCCGATGTTGTTACTCCTCAGATGTTGTTACTCCTTAGGTGTTGTTACTCCTTGGGAGCTGTTACTCCTCGAATGTTGTTACTCCGCTGATGTTGTTACTCCTGAAAATTTTCTAAGTGTTGGATGCTGCTACTCTTTGGATGTTGTTACTTCATCGTTACTCTACCAACCGTCACTTCCCTTAGGTAGGTCGTCAGGTACATATCCATTGAATTTTACGGATTTAATTAAATATTTTGTGGACAAGGCATTGGAATGTAGTGGATTACTATTTATAAGTTGGGGGCGGGGGGGTTCCGTCATAATTAACGACGATGTAATTAAACTGCACTAATGATTAATCCATCACCATCATTAAAACTTGTGTCGATGGTGTGCTCCATGATCTTCATCATTATTTTGCATAATCATTGACATGCGTTGGGATTTGAAACATGTACCAATTAGTACCTTATAATTTAATGTAGAATAATTACCACACAATTTACAGTACTCACCATAATTCACCATGATTTTGTTTGTTTCTTGAGAAATCACCTACCGTTTTAGCGTCGTTCCATTTCATTCTTTTTTTTACCATGTTGTTACTGCAAAGAAGTTGGTTGCTATCAGTCCTCCCAACGGTTTGTTGTGTCTGAAGTTCTGTTACAGTCTCTATAGGGGCAGACTGGTTGTGCGTCATGAACGCAAGGATACAACCTTGGTCCGCAACAATGCAGATGTATGGCGGGTCTTCGTAGAAGCAGGATGGGACATTTACTTCAACAGATTGTAGGGGTTCGACGAGGGGATCACAGTAGAATTCACAATGAATCTGGACGAGAATTGCTCGCGAGTTAGAGGATTAGAAATTCCCGTCATAGAAGAGGCCATTGCAGAAGTCAGTGGGCTAACACAGTAGAGATAGAAGTGGTTTTCACGGAAGGCTCCGCTGCCAGAGTTTCTAAAATTATTTTTGCAAGCTGGAGAAAGCGTTGTTCAGAAGGGAAGGGGGTGTAACCGTAAGTACTTACCATATCCATGGAATGAGGTAGCAGGCTTTGTCATGAAATATATAACCTGCAAAGGGCAGTTTACAACCTTGTTCAAATATCATTTCAAAATTCTAGCCCATCTTCGATTCCCATAGGCACAATTTTATTCTTTGAACATGCCTTTCTTCTTGATGAAAAGTCTTCAACTTATGGCGCTGTCCGCTTGGTGCTCACGCCAAGTGCTGGCAATCCTCACAAATCACGGACTGGTTCGACTATTGGTCATGCATGCATTGACCCAATTACAATTCCTTGAGACAATGAAAGAGGAAGTAGCAGCTGTTATAACTGCTAGAGAAGAAGAGCCCAAGGAATTGGAAGAAGAAGAACCAGCATCTCCTGCTGGTACAACAGGAGAAGAATAAGAACTAGAAGAATTGGAGGAAGAACCAACATCTCCTGCTGGTACAACAGGAGGAAAAGAAGAACTAGAAGAATTGGAGGAAGGACCAGTATCCCCTGCTGGTATAACGAGAGAAGAAGAAGAGACCGAGGAAATGGAGAAAGAAGAAGAGGATCCAGAATAAATGGAAGTGGAAGTGGAGGAAACGATTTGCGATACAATTGAGGTTGCCACACAAGAACCAACCCCTCCTGTGGAACCTATTAATGCAAAAATGGAAGTGGAGGGAACAATTGGAAATACAGTCGAGGCTGCCACATAAGAACCAACCCCGCTTGTGGATCCTATTAATGAAGAAATTGAAGTGGAGGAAAAAATTGGCGATACAGTCAAGGTTATCACACAAGAACCAGCCTCACCTGTGGAACCTATCGATGAAGAAATGAAGATAATGGATGGAGTTGATACTGTTCTACAGGAATCAACTTTCATTAATGAAGCACAAGGAGAAGGAATTCTGGTCAAGGAGTTGGCAAGTGATGTTGTTACACAAGAACCAGCATCACTTGCGCAAACAGATGTGGATGTTGAAATGAGTAGGGGTGTCACACAAGAACCACCACCAACTCAGTCAAGGCAGGAAAACGTGGAAGAGACAAACCCTGAGGTTGATGTTGCCCCACAAGAACCAGCGTCGACCGCAGGACAAGAGGAAACACATGAAGAAGGCTCAACCCAATTGAGAAATGAAGGCGATGGAGAAAAAGAAATAGAGGTAGTAGACGAGACCGGTATAGACTAGGTGGAGAACATCCCCCACTCTCCTTTTCAGGCCACAATTCCAAGAGGAGTGAGAAGGATTCGTTCCCCCCGTTGTTTAATAAAAGAAATTACTGTCCCTCCCATATTGAAGTTTGTCGGCTCGAAGGAGGGCGTAGCCATTGTTGGCTCATCACTTATAGGTTCCTAGCAAGGGTTTCTTGAAGATCAGGCCAAAAAAGGAATTTTTGTAGAAGAATTGGAGTAGAGGGCAGATGACAAAGGCATTGTCCAGGCGACAAATTTTCCTAAATTGAGAAGAGTTGAGGAAGAGAGTGATCCCGAGGACAGAAAACCAAGTAAGGAAGACCTGGTAAAGGAGCCATTTGATGCCTTTAATGGCAATCCACTGCTTTCTAAAACAATTTCGGGGCTGGGAAATGAATTTATTGTTAAACAAGAGTGGATAGAACAATGTGAGAAGAGGAGACCACCTCTTAAAGAAAGTTATCAACTTCAATTTGGAGAAACCACGTGACTAAAGATGGAGGTTCGGAAGGTGAGAAAGTAGGTATCTCGAATAAAGAAGAAGACAATGAAGTAAAAACCAGAGGCTGTAAAGCCCAAGGTTGAGGTCTCCTCGGTAGTTGTCCAGACAGAAGATGTTCCCATAACTTCCGCTGCCACACAGACTGGTCCTGTGGAACAGTTGTTCGAGGCCCAAGAATTCTTCCTAGCTGCTAAAATTTACAAATGGCAATTTGTCATGAATGAACAAAAGAAGGAGACGAAGAGGGTTTGAAAACAGGCCACTAATATTATTACTGGGTATATATACCAGCTAGATAAAGCAAGGTAGAGGCAAGAGAAGCATCAGAAAAAGATAAAGGACTTAGAAGGGCAGGTGTAGGCGTTAAAAGCAGATAAGGAACATATTTTACCTTGGCACAATAGGTAATGGCTTGTCGACCTCCTACCCATAGTTACACTTTGTTTCTTCATGAACAGTTCTTTTTCTCATGCCTAGAAAGCATTTACAAAGAGATTAGCCATGAGATTGAGGATCTGATCCAGTTCCTTCGTATCATAAGAATCCATGATATCGTGAGCTAGCACTTGATGTGCGAACTCTACATGCATGGTTATTTCTTGAGGGATGACAAGACCTTCAATCCAGTTCCGTTCGTGGGAGACATTCACCTGAGAGCCTTCACCTCCTACACTATTAATCAGGTTAAATGGAGGAAGGCTTGTGATAATTTTGAAGAAAATCAAGCTACAAAGCCACTGATGGTAAGGAGGGAGAATAGCCAATCAGTGACTATTTATAACAAGCACTCCACCTTTCTACAGATTGAGGGATCTAAGGAACGAATCCTAGCAACACAGAAATGGTGTACTGACATTTGTGCCAGACAGATAGTCACTTTTCAGAACGAAGCCCTTGACAGTTGCCAAAGGATATGGATGATGTCGTCATCAACTGTCAAAAACTGGGAGCCTTTTGGAGCACCCAATTTTGCTCGAGCATTAGAAAGAGTGCCACGTTTTGTTGCATGCATTCAGACCTATGGGGTCCGATGGATGGAGCTGAGGTTTCAGTTTCCCCTCATTTGGCTGCAAGCAGAGCATTACACTCCAACATATAATGTGAGCAATGATTGGTGGAAGGATGTCCTTATGAAAGAAGGATATAAACCTCCGGGGACAGAGATGGTTGAAGAATATGACCTTGCTTAGCTTCATGCTCACCACAGTCGGTCCAACCCAGATCTGAAGAGACAACGACCTACATGAGGACATGTAGAAAGACCAGTTGGGGGGAGATGTTGGGTACCAAATTTGCATGCTTTTTCCCTCCATTTTTACTTTCTCCCTCACTCCTTTGTATCCTTTATATTCACTAATCGCTCTAAATGCACATGGTAAACCCTCTTCGATTGCCTTCCTGGAATGTTTAATTAATGAAGTAGTAGTCATGAGATTTTACCTATGCGAGTTACTAATTCTGTGATTTTTGTAGATTCGGTGGTCAAAGGTCACATATGAATATAATAGAAGTAACTCCGAGCTTACAACACCATTTCGGCAACGCTATAAAAGAATAACATATTTCAGGCCATTCCAGACCTTTCTTGTTCTCTCTCTCTCGGAAACTAGTTGGCCGTTTCAACAAATGTATATTTGTAGACGTTCGCTGCCAGATTCAGAGAACAATTTTCTCTGAATATTTGTATAAGAAGGGTTTCAATGCTATGAATCAGGTTAGCCATGCAAGGGATTGAGATTGTAACAGAAGACTGTTTAGTTAATTGAATGCAAGTTATTTTGTTGTTCTCTCTATAAGTTGTGAATCCATCGCAACCCTGATCAGAGAGTTGGGTCCACTCTTTTGATCAAGTGCTGTGTTATTTCTGTGTGTTGTTGTTTTCTTTATGTTGGTTTATTTCGATTGTTGTTACAGTACTTTACTTAATTGCTGAGAATGATTTTATAATTTTGCAATTGATTATTATTTACTTTCACAATATTCCTTTAATTAATTCAGTTATTGAATCTGGGATTGGTGATTGGATTGTGTCATTGCTACCTGCATATACTTTGCACGTTACCTTGAAATAATATACGCACTCGGATTGATAAATTAAATGTGGAAAAGGGTTGAATAGCTATTCACACTCAGACACCAACAGGCTCAATAAATTTGAGTTGGAAGTTCATCTAGGGTAATGTAGAGTGATTCCTAAATTTTAGGGGTCTAGGTTGAGTTCTTTTGAGTTATAATTAATTAACTCAGTTTAACTGAGTTATAGTTAGTGAAACTAGTTCAATTAGTTGGAGGAACTAGTAGGAGGTCTAATAGTGGGGATCAGCGTCAGTGTACCTTCATAGATCCACAAGTTAATTAAAGATTCACTCATAAATAAATCATGCATGTCAGTTCAGAGGAAGACCTAGTTGAGATTATAGTTCAGGGATAGTGTACTATCAGTTGTATAATTTTCCGAGTTGTACATATGGTACATGGAATTAGTGGAAGGCCTATGATGGATTGTGCAACTATGAGTGAGGAATTTCCCAATTAAATATGGGTAATTCTCTTAGGAATTTCACAAGGAGGTAGGGGCTTGGCAGGCAGTGGAATTGGCTAAGTGTTGGCTTGAGCCAATTTGTGAAGAAGGGAGATAGATTGTACTTGTGCAAGAATTGTTCGGGTTGAACAAGCATTGTATTTTCTTCTCATATCTTCTAGTTAATGCAATATAGATAGTCGGGGTTTTGAGCAGTTGCTTTCCCTAGAAAAATAGTGTGTTATGTGCAATTGAAATTCTTCCTTTTCTACTTAGTGTTTTCATCGATCAATTTTTGTTTCTGTTGATGAGTATAGTAGATTCAAGTTTTTTGTTCTAGCATATTACATAAGTTGTTTGAATCTTCAAGTAAAAATCTACAGTTCGTGGCTAGAGGATTCTCCCAGAAAGAGGGAGAAGACTATGATGAGACTTTTGTTTTAGTTTCCAGGTACACCTCCCTTAGATCCTTCATTTCACATGTTGCTTCTATGGGACGGGAACTACACCAAATGGATGTAAAGAGTGCTTTCCTCAATGGAGTAATGGAGGAATAGGTGTACAAAGAACAACCCCAAGGATTTGAGGTGTATGTAAAGGAGTCTCATGTTTGTAGGTTGAAGAAAGCCTTGTATGGACTCAAACAAGCTCCAAAATCTTGGTATGCTCGTATTAACAATTATCTGACAAGACTGGTATTTACCAAAAGTGAAGCATATCCAAAACTTTACTTTAAGATTGTAAAGAATGCATCTGTGATCTTATTATTATATGTTGATGACTTGTTTCTAATAGGTGTCAAGCCTCTTATCATTCAATACAAAAAGCAATTGGCTTCTGAGTTTGATATGAAGGATCTTGGGTTGATGCATTATTACTAGGGATTAGAAGTATGAAAAAAACTTAGTGAAGTATTCCTCGGTCAAGGGAAGTATATGATAGAGATTCTTTAGAGATTCGGTATGATGGATTGAAAGTCCATCTCAACTCCCATGGTGACTAAATTGAAGAAGCTAAGAGGCTCTGACTCCATATTGGTAGATCTATCTATGGACAAGCAACTGATTGGTATGTTGATGTATTTGGTTAACACCATGTGAGACATTTTCTTTGTTATGAACACCTTGAGACACGAGCATTGGATTGCAACAAATCACATCTTGAGATATTTGCATGGTATAGTGAACTATGGCTTGAGGTACGTTGCAAACAAGGATGCACAACTTCAGGGATCGACAAGCATTGATTAGGCAGGAAGTGTTGAAGACAAGAAGAGTACCTCAGGAGTATGCTTCGGTTTGGGAATCACTATGATATCGTGAATGAGAAAGAAACAGAAGTTGATTGCACTCAACACTGCTGAATCAGATGACATCACAACCAATGAGGCTTGTACCGAAGCAGTATGGCTTCGGAATTTGTTTCCAGGATTGTTCTGCCAAGAGTTGGAACCAACAAGGATACACTCCGATAATCAAAGCTGTGTGAAGCTTTCGGAGAATCCTATGTTCCATGACAAGTCAAAGCATATAGAGATCAAGTACCACTACATCTGTGACACGGTATAGATGAGAACAATTAGGCTTGAGTACATCTCCATTAATGAGCATATAATTGATGTTCTAACCAACACATTTTCGAGGGATAAGTTCATGTACTTTAGAGACAAGATGGGGCTCATTGAGGTCACCCTTGTAGTTGAGAGGGAGTGCTGATATGTCTGCAAAATGAATGGACATTCTCTTAAAAGGGATAATGGGTCCAAGAGACCTAGAGGGATCAACAGGAAGTGTTGAGTGAGTGTCTCTTGGAGGACCCTGATCACACATCAGAAATGGTGTAGTGAGGTCTTGAAACTGATCACACACCGAAAGGGTGGAGTGAGGTCTTGGACCTTGATCACACATTAGATAGGGTGGAGTGAGGTTTGTTTCAACATCTAGACCCGATCACCAACCAAGAAGGGGTTGAGTGAGGTCTTGGCCTAGGGTGCGCAACAGAAAGGGTGGGTGAGTGCTTTATAGTTGAGGTTCTCAACATTTTGGCTTAGGTGGTGGCCATGGGATTTGAGAACCAATCACTCTCGAGGAGTGAGTCCTAATACGATCATAAAATTTCCATGGGTTTGGTACCACCCTGTAAATGGCCGCTGGCAGACGCTTATGATATATGATGATGATGGTAATAATGGATAACCTTTTCTTTAGAGAAATTTGTTCAAATTGAGAACATCGATGATAGTGACAATGAATACCTCCCTAGTTAAGAGGGAGTGTTGAATTTGTAACTATGGTTGGTCTTCATAATGTACTATTGATCACTTGATGTAGTTATATTTATCATTGTAAAACATATTTATAAATGCTTGTGTTAAAGGAAAATTTATTTTGAGTCAAATTCCCATTGCAACTTTTAAAATATGTAAATTTGAAAATTTTAAACTGTGATTTTTGGCTCCGAAAGTGACAAGTCAACCCTGGCCAAGAGACACCAATCCATTTACCCTAGATAGATCACTATATAAAGGCAGTTTGAGTTCCTCATTTGGGCAATTCACATCTTTCACTCAAGACAATTTATGGACAAAGGCAACGAATGAAAAGAAGGACAAAGGAGGACGAAAAAGGAATGAAAAGAAGGACAAAGGAGGACGAAAAAGGTTCATCTTCTGTCTCTGTCTCTGTCTCTGTCTCTCTCTAGCATCTCACACATGTGGTCTAGACTCTCTCTATGTGATTCACATCTTTTTGGGGTAACTGTTGTAGGAGGGCCAAAATTTTCTGGGTTATTGGGCAATCACTGGGGGCCAAAATTCTAGGTTACTGGATAGTTGCTGAGAGGCTGAAATTTCTGGATCACACAGGGTGAACAAAGTGCAGAATCAGTTCGGGTGACTTGAGTTGGAGGAGAAGACCAGATTTGACCATAGGTCTAGGTGTGTCTTTTATTGAACAAGAAGAATTTTTCTATTTAAAAGGTTGTTGGGTTTTTATCCATAGTGGGTTTTCTTAGGGTAAATCTTGTTTCTCTTTTGCGCATTATGATCTCTATTGTTCTACTATTCTTTACTGTTGAATTTCTAAAATATAATTGCTAGATGATATATTGAAATAAGATAAAAAGAACTACATCAAAAGTAATTATCAAAATTTCAGAAATATTATACTAATCCTAATTACACAAAAAAATCAACAATGATTTGGATCTTTCACTACATGAAAGTATTGGCAATAGAATACCCATTAAAGACCAGAAATAACACCTGAGAAATATAAATCTTAATTGCATACAAACATTTACAATTAGAAACCTTGTGAGAGAGAGAATTACTTGGAAGAAAAATGCTAAAAATGTTTAGCATTAGCAATAACACGACTTCAATGACAAGCCGAGTAATTTGAGGAAGCCAAAATTGTACAGTTAGAATCAAGGAAATAAGGGTTAGGTTCCATAATTGCAGAGCTTGCTTCCGAGTGAGTAGAGGAGCAAATGAGACCGACCTGAATGGAGGTGGGTAGTTACAACCAAACGACCCCAAACTCTTTCCAGCCATTGATTCAAACCCTAAAAGTGTGTACCGTGGATATGCAGACATGTCAGGTGTACATTAAACCATTTCCAAGTATCCACCGATTGCCACAAATTTTATATGGATTGCAACTTGCATGAGTCCGGATACTTCCAGAGCTAAAACATAATAGTTGTAAATTTTCCATTGCGGGAATAACAATAATCAAAAGACATACGCCACCTTGTTTTAAGTCGGCACCATGGTAAGGTTAAACTCATACGATAAAGTCATAATAATATGATTTGTGGTCATGCTGATGATGTGTAGGTTATATTGATAGGTTATATTGATAGAATGCCAAGGTTCAAATATCATATTGTAAGTTGCGATTAAGAGAAACCCTTTTCCCATTTCAACAAGAATGACCATTATATGGTTATAACACTTAACACACCATGAAGAAAGAACATATAATTATATTTAATATGATTAAAGGATGAACCAAAAGCATTTAAAATTCTTTAATTGCATTAAGTTAAGTTGATCCTCTCTAGCAAGAAATGAGTCGTGTTTATTTAACCAGTTCTAGATAATTGGTGGGTTTCATGAAGTTTTAAAATTATCAGGTTTATGTGATTATGATTGATATTCGAATTTAAGCTTTTGTGATTCACAATTTGTTAATTTATGAATTTTTTTTGGTGAAAATCACATAGAGAATATTTGGTCCATGTATGAGTCGTGTTTATTTAACAAGTTCAAGATAATTGGTGGGTTTCATGAAGTTTTAAAATTATCAGGTTTATGTGATTATGATTGATATTCGAATTTAAGTTTCTGTGATTCACAATTTGTTAATTCATGAATTTTTTTGGAGAAAATTACATAGAGAATATTTGGTCGACGTGTTTCGAACCAACCAGTGTGGTTCGAACCAATCAGTGTGATTCATTTTTAGGACAAAATGAACACACTCGCTGGTTCAAAACGCGTCAACCAAATATGATTGATATTATTTATCTTTCCTGGAGCATAAATAACGTAACACGTCAACCAAGTATGATTGATATTATCTATCTTTCCTGAAGCATAAATAACGTGTATTATACAGTTATCCATGATGTTATAAAAAAAAGAAAGCGCATAAATAACGTGTATTATACAGTTATCCACGATGTTATAACAAAAAGAAATTCGTTTGTTTTGAGATCTGAATGCAATAATAATTAGTCTTTTGTTAAGATGGATGTTACACTTTGGAAATAAAAATATATTTATTATAATTTAATTTAAAAGATTTTTTTTAATATAATATAATTTTATTAAAAAGAAAATAGGGGTATTTAAGCTGTCAAAATTACTTGGGGATCACAATCATTGTGGACCACGCCAACCCTTAACATCATTGGATTTTTACCTACAAAGTTTCAAACCGGTGACCTTCACATCACAAAGTGACTTAACAATACACCCATCACCATCTATTCTACCCTTTATGGATTATGTTGGGAATCACGATTATCGTTATACCAAAACTTGTAGGTGTTAGTCAACGATCACATCACCAAATATAGGAATCCACGAGAGGCGGTTAGTTCATGTCACGAAACACACGAGGATCGTTGGTTTATCCAATGTCTAACAATCTCCCCCCAACACGAGCCAAGTGTGTATCAAACTCGTGACATATGCTTTGATACTATTCGTTGGGAATCACGATTACCTTTAAACCAAAATATGTTAGTTAGCGATCACATCACCAAAGATTAAAGGATCCATGAGAGGGCGGTTAGGTCCCATGTTGCGAAAAACAGAAAAAGCGTTTGGTTTATCCAATGTCCAACCAACCAAAAAATATATATATAAATTAATATTCAATTTTTTATATAAAAAATATTAAATTTAAAATAAATTTATTTAAATATGTTTAAGATCACAATGACCAAACCAAAAAAAATTCAATAAAAATATTTAAAAAAACAAATCCAAGAAAAATATTGACAAAACAAACCAATACCGTGAAAAAGTTACGGTTGGAAGATTGTGTTTGGTTTTAATAAAAAATTACAATAGATGTTTTCATCAAGATAGTTATTCCCACATTTAATTTTTGAACGTGTTAAGGAATATCAGTGTAAAAATTTATTTTTAACTAAAAATAGAATTATTTCAAATTTCTTTTAATCTAAAAAATTTATATCTAGATTTTATCCTTCATTGACATTCCATAACTTATTAAAGTATATAAAATATTGAATAAAACATATTTACATCCATATGACCCTTGTGTTTGTTTAATAAAAAGTTACAATTGATGAATTGTGTTTGTTTAATAAAAAGTTACAATAGTGTTCATCAAGATGGTTATTCCACATTTTAATTTTTAGAATGTGTTAAGAATATCAGTGTAAATCTATTTTAACTATAGAATTACCAAATCTCTTTTAATTTAAAAAAAATCTATATCTAAATTTTATCTTCTTGACACTACTTAACTATGTTAAAATATATCTATGTTGGTTGAATATCTATATATATATATATATTGGTAGTCTAACTTATAGACTAATAGATTTTTTCACGAGAAGACCATATAATTTCAAGCAATAATGTGATTTTTTGTTGTTTAAAATATATTTTTAAATGCATAAATAAATTGAGCACCCTAAAAAATTCTTAAAAAACTCAATTCTAAAAATTAAACCACTTTAACTCAAATTCTTAAAAAACTATACTTAATTTTAATTAATATTAATCACAAAAAAATATAATATAAATTATTTCAAATGATAAAAATCTATATCCAAAAACTACGCCATAAATTCACTATTTTACCTTAATTTTATTTTAATTTTACTTTCATGTGATGTAAACCCGGCATGACTATATCACTTCTACCTCCCCACAATGACAGCTACCAGCTACATGGGCTGTACAGTCCGAGAAATGTTATAGTCTCCGCTATATGCAAGCAGTTCACTATAACTTTCCTTTCCTCGCACATTTCCACTGGAATCGCTAGCTTCCATATCTTGAGAAGGTGGAGACCGTCCAGCGTTAACAAAGTCGTACTCATATCTCCGTGGTGGCATGGAGTCTGCAGAGAAACCTGATCCCATTTCCACAATCGATTCCAGCTCCTTCACTACTTCCCTCATCGACGGTCGCTCAGAACCTAATTCCTCAACGCAGCTCAGTGCCATGCCCAAGAACCTCTCAAACCCCGGTAGCGGATCGGTATCAGCAGATTTTCTTAACAATGGATCCATTAACTCCTCCTGCAAACCACTTATTCCCCCGCTCTGCAGGGCCGCCTTCACCAATCTGACCACGAATTTCCCGCCCTGAATGGGGGACCTCGCTGTAATGAGCTCCAGCAAAACAATACCGAAACTAAAGACGTCGCTCTTCTCGCTGAGCAGCAGCGTTGTGAAGTACTCTGGATCCAGGTACCCCTGCACAAACACATACACTGTCAATGTTTTCCAGCATAGATAGATCTGTCAATTACAAAAGGCAGTATAAAATGATTACCAATGTCCCTTTGATTTGGGTTGAGACGTAGCCTTTGCCTCCTGCCTCAGCTCCTCCATCAATAATGAGTTTGGAAAGACCAAAATCTGCTACTTTAGCAGTCAGATTCGCGTCCAACAATATGTTAGCCGATTTGATGTCTCTGTGTATTATGGGTGGATCTGCAAGCTCGTGCAGATATGTCAATCCCCGAGCAGATCCCAGTGCTATACGAACTCTTCTTGCCCAGTCAAGTCGAATACCCTTTTTACCTGTTTTTCAATCTTTGTCAGATACAATCGAATATTGATAGTTTGAACTTTGAAGTAATATATATGGTGCCCATAGTAGAAACCTTGTCATATTTCAGAATTTTATGTTTATGTGAGTTGAATTATGATGAGCTTCATCATTTTATATAAGCATCCTGAATGAACTTCAGTATTACTATTATGCTACTCCATCACAGAAATAGTTTTAGTGCCATGTTTAGAACTTAACATATGCACTAAAAGCTCATCTTTGATGTTCTTACCATAGAGATTTTCTGAAAGTGTTCCATTTGTGATGTACTCGTAAACAAGCATTTGTTCTTCTTTCTCAAAGCAAAAACCAATGAGTCCCACCAGGTTCTTATGGTGAACTCGAGACAGGAGCTCGACCTCGGTTTTGAATTCGGATCCACCCTGCATCGACCCTTGCTTATTCCTTTTGATGGCCACCATTTCACCTCCATCTAGCATTCCTTTGTACACCTGCAAGTTCAAGTGAAGAGGATAAGGACTCTCTCCAGAATTATTTGAAGTTCAACTGTACTCTGTTAGTACTGATCAAATTCACTTCAGGGACTTCAATTTTGCATTAGCACTTGCAATGCCTTAGACTAAGGTGAAAGGTCCTTCCCATGCCTTGTCCAGTGAAGTATTTCCGAACGTCTTAATCTACTTTGTTAGCTAAATGGAATAGTTTCTATACCTTCCCATAACCTCCTATCCCGATTGCATTATCCTCTGAGAAATTATTTGTAATCTTCTTCATTTCAGCGAAGGAAAACCATCTGGCACCTTTTAGTTTAGGAGCACTTCCACCATCTCGACTACTCCCTTCCCATGATGCTGTAAAAGTTCACAGATGGGCAGGGTCAGAATTAATTTAAATGATATCTTGAATCTTGTACAATTGGTACATAAATATATTGCCCAATTATCAGGTTATATAGACTATACTGTACCGAATGGTCTGTACATTTCAACGGCCTTATCAGCTCTTTTCTTTTGCTTCCAAGCATAAAAACCTATTCCTACAATCCCAAGAGTCAATACAGCTATTGTGATGGCTATGCCGGCGATGGCAACCCTGCTCAGACCCGATATTGGATTCTCTGCAAACAACCACACAAACAGGTTACTCTGATCCTTAACGCTATCTTATCATTTTAATTGGTTATAAACGAAGGCCAAGAGTATGCAATGTAGTTGCCGTGTTCTTACGTGGAGTGTATATATCTCCCATAAAAGCATAGGGCCTGAATACGTGAGGAGCCTGATAGACATGATTACTGAGGTTGGAAATCGTATTCACAATCTGTGAATATTCAGAGCCCGTCGTATTGTCTTTGGGGAAAAATCGAACCGAACAATGGAGTTCATAGTTGCTCGCAAAATGGAGGGAGAACAGATATACGTCCACAGAGAGACTCGACCGAAGAGTTCGCACCAGGCCGTCAAATCTTGTCTGATTGTTTAAATCTGAAAATGTGGGAGCTCTGAAGATTAGTTTTCCCTGATAAGGCCGTTGACATTTGCAGGTCCGAGGATTGACCTGGAATCCCACTGAGCATGTCGTGTTTCCACACACTTCTAGACTCGTTTCGTATGTGGCAGCGTTGTAAATTTGGCAGAACCTGGTAGAACCTGACGCTTGCGGTGGACAAAAAGGGTTTCCCTGAAGCCTGCAATTTCAAAATCCAGACCACCACGATCAAGTTACTCAAAACCAATATCAAGAGTTGGGGAATGTTAATTAAGATAAACAATAACAATTATGAGAATCAGCACCCAAATTTACGGTTGGCAGGGGCCAATTTATCGACGATTTTTCCTAAATTGAGAAGCTGACCTTAGGGTAATTAGGAAGATGACAAAGTGGGTTCGGTAAAGCCAAAGGGTACTCACAATATAGTAATGTTGGCATTGCCAATCTGAGGTGCATCGTTGATGCTGTTATTCTGAAGGTCTATCACTTGCAGGTCTGGACTTACGCTGCCATTGAGAACCACAGTTCCATTCAGATGATTATTTCTGAGATTCAGAGTCTGAAAAAATGGCAGGTTAAAAATATTGGAGGGAATCTGTCCAGTTAGACTGCAATTTTCCAGCATTCTGTGAAGCAGCACAACAACATAAATCTGTCATTATCCTAACAATTATTCTTTTGATCTTCAAAGCTTTTGTAAGAATTTGAAATTTTGAGAAACTTACGCTGTTGTCAAGCCTTGGATAGTCATAAGCCACTGGGGAAATTCGGAGGAATTGAAGGAATTGTTGCTCAAGTCCCTGAACACTGAATCTGTTATACAGGATTGAGGTAATCCCACTTTTAGAATAGTAACAGAAAATGTTTATCATCTACTTACATATATTGGAGATTAGTTAGGCCGGATAAGTCTGGAATCGATTCCTCCAGTTTATTATTTGATAGATTTCTGAAAACAACATCAGTGCACTGTATTGAGTCTCATCCCATAACCATATATCGATTGCATAGAACAGAAGATATAATTTTTATATACTAAGAGGGTTATTGTTTTGATTCTTTTCATCAAATATCAATAGGATAAAATAAAATATTTGCCCCTTGCAAAATAAGCAATAGAATAGAGATTCTTCTCGTTTTATATTTTCCTATTTACCTGTTTCACATAGGGAACTTAGCTTCTCTCTTACCTTCTTTTTGAACCAAGTATCAAAAGACTAATGATTTATTGAGGAAATCTTCATCTTCATTTTTTTTTCTCTCAATTGATGTCATCTAATCCTTATCAATCTATTCCTATCAACCTGCATTATCCAGAACATAAAAGTCCTAAATTGACATATTGTTTCTCCTTCCATGGTGAAATACTGGTGTCTCTGTAAGGGGTTCGTTCGTGTTTTGACTCATGGTTCCTCTAATACGATTTTGTTCTGAACTTTTTCAAAAATTTTCCAAGAATTTTTTGAAAAGATTCAAAACCAAACTGGGCAACCATACAAAAGTATTGTTTGTACCAATGTTCTGAAGAGTAGTTTCTTCAATTTGCTATTTTTTTCTACATTTATTTTGAATAAAGGGCCTTCATGCTTCCTATTATCTTTTCTCTACATGAATTCCAATTATTGTCAAAATCATATGTGAGGCCCGAGTACATTTGTCATCTAAATGTGATGGTAATATCCCTACCCCACTGAGGTATTCACTGTGTATATTTTTTCATTGTTTTTTATAATTTCAGGAAATACTTTGTGCTCTCTCTTCTCGCTCGGTGTTCAAGCCTTCCCTATCTTACACCCAAAATCCTAGTTTTTATAAGAGGCATTGCCCTACCGTATTCAGATGGTAGCTTTTCAGAAATCTGGTGGATCCATATCCGGATCCGTATCTGTTTCCATTTCCAGGTAACTTGTCTATATCAAAGGCTTTGGCAACACAACAGAGAAAAGACTACTATCACCTTACCCTTATGCTTTTGCCAATAACATCTCTATGAGTTGCCAAATTGTCAATGGTTGAGTGCTCATTTCAAAAACTGGATTTAGAAGGAACCTGATAATTTTTATGCTCATTTACTTAATTTCCTCTATAAATGGTGCCTAATAGCTTGTAAAAGGGCTACTGACTATGATAATTATGTAGTTTCTTTTATTATTTATATCACTGCCTTTGTACATAGGTATCACTATCCTAACCTTCCACCCATTAGGAGACCAGTGTTATATGTCTTGATCGAACTTGTTCTAGAGAAGTGCATGTAAAGGTGGGCCCTCCCAATTTGACCATTTCAGCTGTTAAACTATAAGGATTACGGGTCTTTTTCTTGGCTAGATGTCTAATACTCGGCTTTATATTTTCTTGAGAAAGCCAGGTTGAATCATTTCCTTTAGTGTCACTATGGGAGTTAAGGTGTCAATTAACTCCTCTGGCCCTTTTCTAAGAAAGACCCTTTTTTCCCACACATAATTTTTTTTATTCATTCATCAAATGTGTTCTCTAATTTAGACTGGAATTTTTTTGATCTGATTTGCGTTCTTCATTGCACCCTCCTCCATTACTAGGTGTACCAACCATTATTACTGGCCTCTCTTTTTCCATTTTGAAAGTGTCTCCTTTCCTTTATAAAGATTTTGCTAAAATTCTGCTCCTTTCCTTGAAATAGACATGCCATGTAATATTCTTGATTGCTCTTTTTACCCAATTGGTAATGGCAACTACTTTTTGGTAGTTCAGTCTTTGTACAGGCTTTTCACTTCCTATACTCCATTAACAGTAAAGAAAACAGGGATTTGAAGGGATTCTTGAAACTTAATCCCAACCCTGAAATTTCTCCATCTGATATATGGTTCTACCTTGACCTATTAAAAAGGACCACTACACTCGTTTGTTTGAGAGGATATCAATATCTTTAATTTTTGTTTCCAACTGTGGATTGAGTTGGACGACAAACAAATCTTACAAGTCTAGTTCAAGTGAATCATAAGTCTTCTTTTTTAAGGCTATATAAATATTTTGCCGTAGGGCCTTAAGAAACCCCTGGTTTTGATTAAATTATCTGCATATGCAGCGGCTACATGAATATGGTCAAGATGTACCACTGAGTCATTTGGAGCACTAACCTCTGTTTTTTGAAGCAATTTTCGCTGGAAGCAGTCGCTATAAGTAGATCAGTCATGTTCTGGCAACGAGGTATCAAGCTATTATTTTAGTTGAGGGTTTTGTTATCTGTTTTGATGCGGGTTTCAGAGCTGTGTTACAAAGCTTTGTACTCTGTTCGTCAATAATTATCTTCATCGGAAAGGCAGTGGATTTAACATGAAACTGTTGTGTAAGGAACCACAGGCCAGTGTTTAGTCAAGATTGAAGACGTTGATTCTAGAACCCAAAGAGCAGACATAAGAAGATTCTTACAGTTCAGAGAGTGTTTTTAGGGCGCTGACGTTGGATGGAATTGGACCAGATAAAGAGTTTCTGTCAAGCCTCCTGTATCCGAACATAGCAAATAAAAGTTAGTCAAATATTGTTTTACATTTGAATCTTTTACTCGGTCTTTAAAGCAGTACATAACCTAAAAAGAAATGCATCAGTACACTGCGTGGTGGAAAATTCGATACTCACAAGGCCTCCATGGTTTGTACAAGTCCCAGGGTAGAGGGGATCTTTCCATAAAAGTTATTGCTAAAAAGCAGTCTGCATATCAAAATATATATTCGAAGAATTATTGATCTCTAACCTAAGTTCACCATTCCAAAATTAATGATACGGATCTGTTTAACTTACAAGTGAAGAAGTTTCATACTCGAGTTGAAAAGATTGGGTGGAATGGAACCTGTAAGGTGGTTGTCGTTGAAATGGCTTGAATAAAGAGAAGCAATAAGAAATTCATCAGTGATTTATTCATCCATGAAAACCCAAATAAACCATAAGCATTCCACTTTCTTACAAGTGCTTTGCAGCAATGAGATTGTCTAATCCAGGCTGTGTTGCGTTTGAGACCGGAAGAGTTCCAGTAAGCTTATTTTCCGCAAGATCTAGCCAGCTGATCTTCAGTAAATTACCCAATGATGCCGGAATTGAACCGCTAAGATTATTGGAATTCAAAGCCCTGACATAACAAAATATATTTAGAATTCGACAATTACATCGGTTATGTTTCACCATTATAAAATCCAGACCATTAATATGATACAATGATATTCTTACAAAAATTCTAGATTAACGAGGTAGCCCAATTCATCTGGGATGCTCCCACTGAAATTACACCCAATCAAAAGCCTGAATCCACCACAAAATCGCTATTCAATTGCAGTCCCGACTTGAGAGCTATCAATATTATACAGAATTTAAATCTAATTTATGCGAGTGCTTTAGACTTGATGATCAAATCGGGTTAGTACTCTCACAAGTTTTCCAGGTTAGTCAGGTTTCCCAAGGCGCGTGGAAGCGTTCCAATCAACTGCGGGTTGTATGACAAATCCCTGCGGTGCCCAACGAATATATTTATGTATTAACTAATCAATAAAACAGGTTTTTTTCGAGGATAGAAATTATATTTCCTCTGAGCTCCATGGCCAGAGTAAGGTTGCTAGTAGCATGTCAACCTACACGCATATTCATTACTTTATAAGAGACGATTATAACATTATTTATCAACGCATTATAAGAGACTATTACAACATTATTTATCAAATTGTTCATATCACTAACAAAAATTTCACTAATTCACAATCAATAAATTAATCTATAACAAACACGGTCAATATTCATTCATATATCTACTCTCTAAGACATTAATGAACTTACAATGTTTGGAGTTCAGTAAGATGACCGACATCGACTGGAAGATATCCCTTAAGCCCTTTGGCTGGTAGTTTCCTGTACAAGGATCATTAATATCAGAACGTAAGATTATGATCAACCATAGGTGGAAATGGGTCCTTAATCAAAACGACAGGCTTGAGCATTCAGCAAGGTACCAAATTACTAATAGAAAATCAATCCATACAGTTGTATGGGGAGTTGCAACTATGCATAGGCACGGTGAGATGCAACTCAAAACCAACTAACTCTAAATATGGGTTTGTAATTAAATTGGCATAGCAGACAGGACGTGCCAAAGTACCCACGTCATTTATAGAAATTCAACCCATAAAACATAGGATTATTATGCAGCAAACTTTCAAATATTTCAAGATTGATTGAAATTACAGTCATCACATATTATGACAATTAGCAATACTAACAGCGAATTTATTTGGCCAGAGTTTGTGCAGGTGATTCCATCCCATTGAGACTGGCAAGGATCAGAACCACGCCAAGTTCCTGGCACCGTGTTTCCCCATGCTGATTTCAGTGCATTGAGAATGGTAACTGCAGCAGGAAGCCGAAATAAACATAAGACATTCTGGAGATTTGATCAGAGGCTGTGATATTAGAGACAAAATTTTCAATTGTGCAGATAACAGACAATAGAAATAGTGAAAACTGAATATAAGACAGACTCCATGGATCGCTAATTCAGATGGTTTCGCGAGCTTACTGTCGTTGAAGTTTGTGAAACCCGTAACTCTAGAGAACATGCAAAGAACAAATACAGTAACAACGAAACAGAAGCCTGGAATCCCCATGATTTCTTTTCCTGAACCAGAAATCAAGGGCCGTCGAGATAAATGGTAGCAAAATTAAGAGAGCGGGTTATACATTTTTCAGTTGTCCACCAACACCCTTCAAAGAAAAACGTTTCTTGAATCAGTCGTCGTGATGCTATGGTTCCCTGTTTTATATTCACAACGATTTTGTCAATCTCGTATTCAGTGGAGACTGGATCTCCAGTGAAATGCTCAGTAAATTCATGGTTACCCGTTTTATATTCACGACGATTTAGACTAAGAGTGATGTGTCAGTCTGTATTTCGCAGACAATGTAGGAAATGTTAAAAAGGCGAAAAACTAGTTCAGTGAATATATTAGTGTTCAGTTTTTTTTTTTTAAATTTACAGAAGAAATTCTGGCTGAACCAGGTCTAGGAATACAGAGTTCTGCTCAAGATTAAACCATAAGATTTGCTGCCTGGATGAATGCTCCCCATCTCACTCTTAAACCATAATAAAATATTAATTTATGCAAACATGCGCATGATTAATTTAAAATATTTTAAAAATGAAAATAACATTTCATATAAAAATATTAATTTATGCAAACATGCGGATGAATGTAAAAAAGTTAGTTAAAGAAATGAAAATAACATTTGATCATAGAAGCAACAAGGGACTCGGAAGAGAAAAACAAAAGGGCCGTTTAGATAAATGGGTGGCAAAATTAAGAGAGTCGGTTATACATTTTCCAATTGTCCACACAACGAATTATTCGTCTTGCTGAGATGATTCTGCTGAATTTGTCAATGGTACTCGGTCTCAGGTGAAATGCTCATTGAATATTAAAAAATGGAATCAACAATAATTTGAAAAAGCATGGTTTTCAATTTCAAAATATTTTTGTGTCATGGTTTTTTCATACAATTAAGTCAGTTGAGAAGGTTTTGACTTACAAAAATATTTTTGTTTCAGAGTTTTTTAATATGATTAAGTCAGTTGAGAAGGACATTATGGAGGTAAGAATTTAATATGATTAAGTCCGTTGAAAAGGACATTAATGGATGTAAGAGTAATATTTTTTAATATCATTATTGGCAGAGGGTAGGTTGTGTGCAGCTAATTTGAAAAAGCCATGGTTTTCAAGAAATTGCTGGAAGTATTTTTACTTTAAAAATTCTTTTTATTCAATTTTTTAATAGGATTAAGTCATTTGAGAATTTTTAATATGATTAAGTCACTTGAGAAAGATATTAATGAATATGATTAAGTTACTTGAGAAAGATATCAATGGATGTAAAAATTTAAATTGGCTAGAAGATATATTTTTACTTAAAAAAATCTTTTTTACTCTATATTTTTTTAATATGATTAAGTAAGTTGAAAAGGACATCAATGGATGTAAGAATAATATTTTTCAATATCATTATTAGTATTAATGTGAGCCCTTGGTAGTGTTGTGTAGCTAATTTGAAAAAAACACAGTTTCCAAGGGATTAAGTAAGTTGAAAAGGACATCAATGGATGTAAGAGTAATATTTTTCAATATCATTATTAGTATTAATGTGAGCCCTTGGTAGTGTTGTGTAGCTAATTTGAAAAAAACACAGTTTCCAAGAAATGGTTAGAAGTTGTATTTTTACTTAAAAATTCTTTTTTGCTTCAATTTTTTTTAATATGATTAAGTTAGTTAAGAAAATATTAATGGATGTAAGAATTTAAAATCGGTGGAAGATGTATTTTTATTTAAAAAAGTCTTTTTGCTTCAATTTTTTTTAAGATGATTAAGTTAGTTGAAAAGGACATCAATAGATATAAGAATAACATTTTTCAATATCATTATTATTGGTATTAATGTTAGTAAGGGGAGGGTTGTGTGCAGCTCATTTTCTTCACTCTTTCTAAGTTATAGAATGCTTACAAGCTTTTGATTAGAAACTTTTTAGCGAAATCACATAATTGATCATTTGTCGACGCGTTTCGAACCAACTAGTGTGGTTCATCGTCAGGACAAGCTATTTAGGATAATGGATTTTTCTCGATGTGCTTTGGATTTGCTTGATGATAATGGATGTTTGTGTTTGGAGGCTAATTGTAGAGAAAGTGTTTTTAAGAAGAGAAAGGGTGGTTTGATTTGTGTGAGTTCAAGTTTTGGATCTTTATCTTAGTATGGTCAACGATTTTTAAATGCTCAAAGGTCCTCTATAAGTCGTGTTGTTTAGGTTTTTGGTTTCTGTAACATTCCCTCCCAACCCCTTGGACTTTTCACGCTGGTGAGAAGGTTCACACTTTCAACTAACTCGACCTCCATGGTCTCACTACGAAGATGGGATTACAAAATTCTTTCTTCTCCAAATCTTGCGTAATTAACTTTGAAAAACACCATTGCATTCAACTTGTTGAGAGCTTTTCGATGGTATAAATTTTGCCCCTATCCGATCTTTGGATTGAAAGTTATTCCCTTCCAAAGCTTGACCAATTAACCCTTGCCACATCAGCGAGATGCTATCACATGACACTTGTTTGCGTTCATATATGAATCATGCAATTCACCCAATTCCACATTAATTGTAAACCCAGGGTTCTACGAGTTATTTCAAGGCTATCATGCAAAGTATATGCAGGCCACAGTTTCCTTACCGAGTACTGAACATTCAACTAAAAACTTAACAATGTGCAACAACAAGCGATAATTGTAACAACAATAATGACTAAGAACAACAAGATTAACAACAAAGAAGACTCAAAACAACACACTAATAATCATTCACAATGATAAATAAATTAACTAAAATAAAACTATGCACACATCTATCCAACCACACCTAGTCAAGAGAGTGGGCCCAACTACCTGATCAGGGTTGTGGCGAGATCAAAAAGGCACGAAATGCTCAGAAGATCAGAATTTCATTAATTAAAAGGATAACACATGTATGCTGTTACAGACTGAAAGTTAACGCAATTCCTTGCGATCTTAACTGTCGACTTTCAAAACCCCGTAACTCTACTTATACAATTTGTTAACACTGAAACTCCTAGAATTACGGTAGATGTCTGCCTACAATTACATAGTGGTTTCTTAAGCGAAACAAAATATAAAGACAACAGTGTGTTGGTTAAAAGATTGATCCACCATTGCAGTTGATGTCTTAAGATAGCGCTGTCAGTTGGATGGTCACTATTGTAGAACCACGACCTTGATCATACTTCCTCCAAATATGCAAGAATAATCGAATTAGCAAAGCCACTTAGGCAACAATCCCCTATGACTATGTTTCATTGGTTAGTGATTCATAGCGACATGACAAGAGGTATACTTGTGTGGTTTAGAATGTAAATTGACCATCAATGGTGTAAAATGGATACATGAAACAAGGTAAAAAGGTGGGTAAAAACATACAAATTCAGCCACCAACCTCTCTCCCCAACTAGTCTTTTTGCATGTCCTCATGCAGCCCGTCGCGTGCGTAGATCAGGGTTTGAGTTGTGATGATCAACATGAAGTTGTGCGAGATCATATTTTGTAGCCATTTCTGTCCCTGGAGGCTTATATCCATCTGTTTGAAGGACTTCTTTCCACCAATCCTCGCCTACCTTGTAAGATGGAGAGTATACTGATCGACTGGCAACTAGATAATAGGGAATCAGAACCTCAAACCCATCCATTGAACCCCACGAAGCTGCATGCATGCGATATACTGAGGTACCATGTTTAAAGCCTGAGCAAAATTGGGGACCCCAAAAGGTTCACGTATCCTGACGGCTGATGACGATAGCGTCCACCATTTCTAGCAGCTGTTCCAGGCCTCCTCTTGACAAGTCAAAAATTGTTTTGTGCATATGTCAACACATCATTTCTTGGTTGATAACATCTGTTCTTTCCGTCCCTCGATCCCTAGGAGGGTTTGGTGTTTGTTATAAACATTCACAAACTGACAATACTCCATTTGAAGGACAAGTGGCCTATTTTCTTGATTCTCTTCGAACGTGTCAATGACCTTCTTCCATTTAACTTGATTAACTATGTAGGAGGTAAAGGCTCTCAATTGAATGTCTCCCATGTATGGCACTGGGTTAAATGATTGATCATTACCCAAAAAGTAATCATGCATATAGACTTCGCACATCAAGTGCTGATCCAGAATATTGTGGCTTCTCAAGATGTGCAGAAGCTGTATTGAGTCTTCTATCACATGGCTAAGTTCCTGGTGGACACTTTCTAAAAAAAATAATATATACTATTCATGGAGGAATAAAGAATAACTGTGGGCAGCGGGTAGGCAAGCCATTAGCTGCTGTGACAGAGAAAATATTTCTTCCTTATCAGCCTTCAATAGCTGCACCTGCCCTTCCAGTTCCTTGATTTTCTTCTGCTACTTCTGTTGCTTCCGTTTCTCTTTCTCCAATTGCTCCATGTAATAGGTAACTATTTTTGCGGCTTGCTCACGAACTCCCTTCACTCCTTCTCGGTGGGCTTCTAAAGGAATGGTCCCCCGTTGAAGGCGAGCTGCAACAACTTGCCACTTCTGACTTTCTGTAGTCATGAAAGACTCCCGTGCCTCGATCACATGCAAAAGTGACTCGGTTTGTGTAGTTGTGGAGGTTGTAGGCCTGTCCTCAGTCTGCACTGCTGCTGAGATGGTTTCAGCCCCAGGTTTCACAACATTACTCTTATTCCTCCTCACTTTCCTTCGTAAGTGCCGTACCTACTTCCTTAACTTGAAAATTTCCATTTTTAGTTGCATGTTTTCCCTGAATTACAACTGGTACCTCTCTTTAAGAGGAGGCCTTCTTTTCGCACATTGCTCAATGAATTCTTGTTTGACAACAACCTCCTCGATTGGTCTCACAGTTGGTGTGGGGTTTGGTGGATTGACATCGACAAATTTGTCAACTGGCTCTTGCTTTACCTCGACTCCCTTTGTTTGTTCCTCGACTCGGGGAATAGTCCCATCTCCCCCTTCGGGTCTCGGAATCTCCATATCTTCCCTTGATGATTCTAGAGTCACTGTAGGCCCTTGCGGGGTAGTGCCTTCGACAACCTTTTCTTGTGACTGCTCAGCTTCCTGACTGTTTTCTCCTTTAGGCCTCGAATCCTCCACACCTTCCTTTGGTGGCTCTGTAGCCACTGCAGGTCCCTGTGGGGTAGCATCAACAACAACGCCCTCCTCTAATAGCCCTGTGGGGACAATGTCGGCCATAGTCTCTTCAATTTGTTCTTTGGTCGGTAGTGGTTCTTTTGTTGCAGTGTTGATCACCAATCCCTCAATTTGTGTAAATTTTTCACCAGTAGACACTAGTTATTGTGTAACAATGTCGAAAATGGTGTCTTTAACCGCCCTGACAAATTTTAAGATCGGGGGAGAGGCTTGTTCCTTTACCAGTCGCCTAGGGGAACGAAACTTCCTTGCCCCTCTTGGTAAGGATGCAAGAATTGAAGAACGAAAAATGCTTTCTTCAGTGTTTATTCTCTCAGTGCCTGCTGGCTCAGGTTCTCCTTCCCTTGTGCTCACTAGTTGGTTTGTGCTCCCTTTTTCTTTTTCTACATGTGCTTCTTCTAGTTTGTCCTCCTGCTCGACAATCGACATTGGTTCTTGTGGAGCAATGTCAACTGCGGTCCCTGCTTCTTTCAAGGGTTCCTTAATTGCTTGAGCAGGTGATGCTGGTCCTTTTGTATCAACACCACTTGCAGCCTCGTCCAAAGGTTCCTCGATTTCTTGAACAGGTGATGTTGATCCTTATGTGTCAGCACCACCTGCAATTTCATCTAAGGGTGGCGATTCTCTCCTCAAAGTGGCAGTCGCCGCTAGTCCCTGTGGAACAATGTCGACTACATTCTCTTCTATCTCCATTCCTTCTGCTCCCATTGGGCCAACAGGTGATGCTAGTTCTTGTGGAGCAGCGTTCACTGTGGCTTCTTCTGTCTCCATTGCTTCCACTTCCATTGAGCCAACAGGTGACAATGATTCTTGTGGAGCAGCATCGGTTGTGGCCTCTCTTGTTTCCATTGCTTCTACTCCCATTGAGCCAGTAGGCGACGCTGGTTCTTGTGGAGCAGCGTCGTCTGTGACTTCTTCTTCTTTTGCCATCAATTATTCCTCATCCTCCTTTGCAGACATCATAGCTGCAAGTTCTTCCTTTGCTAGCTCAGTGAATTGTGACCAAGCCAAAGAAGTTCGGGATAGAGCATGCACAAATAATAGTTTGACCAACCCATGATTTGTAACGACCGCTAATGCTTGTCGAGATTGACGAGCATACTATGCCATTACCTAAAGACTGTTCCATAGAAAATATGGCATGTCTAGGGAATGAATCTGTGCATGCCTAAACCAAAGGCATGCAAGAAGCTTAAAATGACACTTAAACAAAGTAGCAAACCAACCTTCACAAGTAATGTACCTCATGACAAAATATGCAATATTGGTCCATGGATGTGGCAAAGACTTTTGATCATACCCCCTACCCTTCTGGACTGTTGTTTCACCAGCCTATAAGAACAATTTCGGTAACTCTGGCAAAGGAGATTTCCTTGAAAACCGTTTCTTCCCTCCTTGCGACAATCTATTGATAGTCAAAATTACTTCCTCCGTGATAGGAATATCCAATCCACGCACTCTGGAATGATTTCCATCCAAATTTCACACGAATTCAACTGTGATGGCTTCATCAAATCCCTGCAGCCTCTCAAAATACACATGCCATCTTGCATCTAAAAAGACCTTCCAGATGTCTGGATTGCTCTGGACCTGCACTGTATTGTCTAGTTCGTGCCTAACGGCTCTCTTGCTCGTTCTGCAGTTGCTTTGTAGAATTAATTGGAGTAACAACAAGACCGCTGAGGAGGAGTGTCGACAGGTAAAATTGCAGTGACAAGGTTGTGGTGGTGACAGGGTGCAGTGATAGTGAAAATCGGGAGATAATGATAAAATATGGAAAAATCCATAGCAAATTATGGTAATAATGAGTGATAATTATGGTAATTGTTTCACAGCATTGGAAAGGATCATCCATTAACACAATCGTACTTATTCAAGTCCCAATGCATATGGATAATCATGTAAGGTATGGTGGGAATCGTGGAGTGTACGCACTTGGCACAGGGTTCAATAGTGATATGACAAGTCATCACTTCATTTTAATTATGGCGTTTTTGTATTTATTATAGTACCCCCCCACAACTAAGGGGATGACTGTCCACGGTCATATCGAGTCATGTCATATGAATTATCAATCAAATCCACAAAGTCGATTGGGGATGTATCTGACGACTTAACTTGATGGAGTAATAGTAGCGGAGGAATAATAACATCAGAGGGAGTAACAACACCTGAGGAGTAACAACAACGGGGGAGTAACAACGCCTGAGGAGTAACAACACCGCTTGAACACTTAGTCAGAATCATGATGGAGTAACAACATTGGAGGAGTAACAAGACCAGAGTACTTAGATGAAATTGCGGCGGAGTAACAACACCAGAGTACTTAAACGGAATCGCGACGAAGTAACAACACTGGAGAAGTAACAACACTAGAGTACTTAGACAAAATCACCATCGCCATGGAGTAACAACACTGAAGGAGTAACAATACCAGTGAAGTACTTAGACAAAATCACCACAATCAGAGTAAAAACATCGGAGGAGTAACAACACCAGTGAAGTACTTAGACAAAATCACCACAATCAGAGTAACAACACCAGTGAAGTACTTAGACAAAATCACCATGATTAGAGTAACAACACCAAATGAGTAACAATACTAGTGAAGTACTTAGGCAAAATCACTACGATTAGAGTAACGACACTGGAGGAGTAACAACACCAGTGAAGTACTTAGACAAAATTGCTAGGATGAGAGTAACAACACCGGAGGACTAACAACACTAGTGAGATACCTACAGGAAAAAGAATGATAGAGTAGTAACAACACATTTATATAATATTTATATATTATATATATATATTTATATATTTTATATTAGATGGGTAGAGAAAGAGTTTTTGGCACAAATAATTTCAAAAACCAGAATTATCAAAGAGATGTTTGATAAAGGAGTCTTTAGAAGCTGGGTGGTGGTATAGTCTAAGGCGATGTCCATTTACAAGCAAAGGATTATGTGCCTCATCAATTGTTATAACTCTAACATTCTCGTTATCAAATACCGTATCAACTTCATATGTTCCCATCCATCTGCAACAAATTTTCCCTTTAAAAATATTTGAACCGAGAGTCATAGAGCAATGTCCAATCTCCCCCTTGAAACACATTTTTATTTATAAATTTGGCGTGCCATTTAGTTCGCTGTTGCTGAATTGTAGCAATATTCTAGACAACTACCAAACCAATTTTACCCAACTCATTTAACTATTCTAGCTGGTGTTTTTGGGCTTTTGAAATATTCAAACCTACTTCAAGGGCTGTCCTGAGTGTCTTAATTTCGAATTCCACAAGAAACAAAGGGGATTTCCCATAGACAAGCTCATATGGTGAAAACCTTGTTGTGTTTCACCATGTTGTTTTATATGCCCACAATGCCTCAGGAAGCTTTTTAGCCCAATTTCGATGATGGTTTGCTACAATCTTTGTAAGAATATTTTCCAATACCTTGTTTGTGCTCTCGACTCGGCCATTCGCTTAAGGGTGAGATGGAGACATTACCCTATTCTTGATTCCATATTTCTTCATAAGTCTTTATATCAGATGTGATGTAAACTACGCCCCTCCATCCAAAACTATCTCTCTAGGAGCTCCATACCGAGTAAAAATTTCTTCAAATAAAAAGTCCGAGACAATTTGTTTTGTTGCTTTCACAACAACCTTGGTCTCTACCCACTTTATCATTTAGTTCGCGCAAACCAGAATGTGAACTTTCTAATGTGAAGGCAGATTGAATGGCCCAACGAAATCAATAGCCCATTTTTCGAAGGGCTCAAGAACTAGTTAAGGCTGAAGCAACATCTCATATGCCTACACAAACTCTGCATATTTAGGTAACAATTGAAAAAGTGGGAATGCTGTCTTATAAAAATTCTTTATAAACCGTCTGTAATAGCCACCATAACCAATAAATTTGCGTACCTGTGTCGGTGTCTTAGGTGTAGGAAAATTCAATATCACTTCTACCTTAGTAGGATCAACCCGAATTCCTATAGTTGAAAGCAGGTTTCCCAACACTATTCCTTCCTCCATCATCATATGACATTTTTATGTATTAAGAGAAACATGTGTCTGTATACATATTTTAAGTAATTTCTCTAAGTTTTCTAGACGTTTTTAAAAAATAATCCCCATATGGGGTGAAGTCATCCATGTAAATTTCAATACTATCATTGATTAGATTATATACAATTCCTACTATTTCCCTTTGAAAGGTGGCAGGTGTGTTACAGAGACCAAATGGGAAGACTCAGTAGTCAAAGGTCCCCCAAGGAAATGTGAAGGTGGTTTTATCCTGATCCTCAGGAGCTATTTGTATCTGGTTGTATTTGCTGAATCCATCTAGAAAGGAGAAAAACTTCTTTCCAGCGAATGTATCAAGGACCTAGTCATTAAAGGGTAGGGGAAAATGATCTTTTAAAATTGCTTTATTTAATTCCTTGTAATCCACAAAAATCCGCCACTTGCCATTCTTCTTAGGAACAATGACCAGCGGGGAAACCCATTGGCTGTCCGATATCGGATAAATGAAACCCACATCTAATAGCGTTTGTAATTCATCTTTGACAATGCTTATTTAGGCAGGGTTCATTCTTCTTTGTGGTTGCCTATCATGTCGACATTCTTCTTTAACGTATATGTGATGAGTGCATAAATTAGTAGGGATGCCTTTCATATCTGTATACTCTCAAGCAAAGGCTCCTTTATGTTCTCGAAGGACCTTTAGTAACTGTTCAATTTGGGAGGGAGAAAGGGCATTTTCAATGTTTTCTCTGGTTCAATTTCTACATAAATGTTTTCACGGGGTACAATTACAGGAATATTTCCAACGTCTGTTTTTGGTTCCATATTTTCCTGAATGTTGCAACTCATGACAGATTCGAATCATTGGTGGGTTGGGTCAGAAACTAAGTTGGGACTGCTAAGAAAGGTGTTAATGGCATCATCCTTCGTTTCATCCTTGAAACAAAGAGCCTCACTGATGGTAAGGACTGGTCTAAATTATTCATTCTCAGATTCAGGCTCTTTCACAGGTAGAGATTTTTTCATCAAGGTAAATCCTGGTTTATCTGAAAAACTTGGTTTGGCAGGGGGATAGAGGATAAGATTCTTTGTAACTTCCCCATTGGGTACTACCATATTTCCAGACCCACACCCAATGTAAGCATCTGTGGTCACAAGCCAAGGTCTCCCTAAAATCAAAGGGTTTCCACCGGCTGGGGATTGAGTATGTAAAACCAAAAGATCGACAAGGTATTGCCATGAGTCTACTGAAATGGTCATATCTTCTAGCTTCCCTACCAGTCTTATAGTAGACTGACCTGCCAATTCTAGGACGGTGGGAGTTGGTTTAAGGTTCCACAGACCCAAGGTAATCAAATTTGCAGAGGTTATAGCGTTAATTTCTGCCCCCAAATCTACTAGTACATTTGGGATATCAACCCCATTAATCTATACTGTCAGAATCGGGTTCCCTGGATCCCTGTATTTAACAAGTATAGGCTTCCCCAACATTATGTCTGATAATTTTCCCATAACGTGAAGAGTGAGTGGATCCTTTGGTTTTATGCTAGGTTTCTTAGAGCAATATTCTTTAATTGTTTTGGCATAAATCAGTATTCCTTCATAGCCCGAAGTAACAAGATTTTGATAAATAAATTTTGCAGCTCTCCTAAAAAGTCGAATTCAGGACAAGGACTTGGTTTTCTCAATGATAATCTCTCAGGATAAGGTGGACTAGTCTGACATCCTCTAGTAACAATCGTTTGTGAGAGGGTTTGTTGTTTCATAGGAATTTGTATTTCCTCATCCCCAGTTGCTCTAGTAGAATCTCTAGGTTTTGGTTCGGAGTCTTCATCATCAATATGTTCAACAATTATTGGTGAAGTCTGAGTATTCACCACCCGACCAGACCGAAGATCCAATTCATTACATTCCGCAGTGGCAATACTATATGTAGGGAGGTTGAGTGTCTCAACCTGCTGAGGCTCGTGATTGTTTGGATTTGGATTGGATTGAATAGACAACTGCAGATGAAGAGGAGGATTACTAGTGGACACATTAGAAGGAAACTGTAGTTGTTGTTGTGGCATAGGTTGGGAGAATTATGTTGAAGGAGGAGGAGGAGGTCCACGCCAATTCTGGGACCATGAAGGGTTTGGACCAGATTGAGGGTACCATGGTTGCCAGGTCATTGGATATTGATAAAACTGCAGCTATGAAGGTCAAAAGGGTACAGACTGAGGCCCAAAATTCAGATTATTAAAATACTGAGAAAGGTCTTGAGGCATACCTTGATTCATGTTTTGTGGTCGTGGTTGCCATGGTTTCTTTGATACCATAAAATATAGTGGATCCATTTCTTCATTTGTTCCCTGAAAGACTGCCTTCAACCTAGGAAGAGATGGACAGGGGCTCGTGGAATGACTCTGTTCACATATCGCACAAGTATTGATGGACTTCAATGGGAATTCCTTCAACGGATGCTTCTTCCTGCATTGAGGAAAAAAATGGACATAGCCTTCTTTGCTTCTATCTGCTTTTGTTTCACCTGTAACACGTCTAATTGTGATGACAATGTGCTTAGGATATCAGTTCTCAAATTATCCAGCAAGTTCCCAATCTTTGCTTTTGTAACTCCACTGTTGGATGCCTTGAGAGTTCGGATCCTTGATTATGCCTCGCAGCCCTTCTTGAACACTTGATGCATAATTCACAAATGGCATCAAATTCCTCTTGTGATATATCTCCTTTCCCTACCACATTCAATAGTTCCAAGATTCCTCCCTTAGTGCCTGGAGAAAGATTATTCTCAAAATATTCTTATCCAGATCACGATTACCTGATCTCTGCAAACTATATTGAATGCACTCCACAAATTCCTCCATGTTCTCATCATATTTCTGCATAATCTTAAAGATTTTTTCCTTCACATCTCGGGATTTGCAGTAGCCTTGATATTTCTCGAGAAAAATCGTTTTCATATCTTCCCATGTAGCAATAGATTCCCCCCCTAAACCCATAAACCATCTCAAAGTTGTGCCCTTCAAAATGGTGGGGAATATATTCAATTTCTCAGCATCAGAAATATAATCATATCCTCGACAAACAATGTCGAATTAAAAAATTAATGTTTCCGGATCCTTAGAAGAAATACCATGGAAATTACGTAATGTTGTCAAAGGAATAAGCTTCATAGGCACATCACCTCCGATATATCCAATTGGAAATTCGATCAAAGAAGTTGTAGGAGCCATGAACATCTCTGCCAATACCCACTTGGAATCTCAACAGGTTCTGGCTTTGGCTATTCTATAATAGGTGGTTGAGGTTGTTTAACAATGCTCCCTTCATCAAATGGCACAAAGAATTTCCTCAAATCTTCTTCCTTTAATCTTGCAATATACAGTTCCTCAAATCCTCTATTTGCTACTTCTTCCCTAAATTGCACTTTTGTTATTGGGGAAGGTTCTGGTTTTGACACTGATTGCCCTCCAGATCTCGTATGATATCTCACCCTAACAGAGGCTCGCGACAATGCTCCTGACTCATCTCTTGAAATGATCTCTTGGATCTAGGTATTTATGCCTAGATCTCTCCCTCTTCTTTTCGGGGGTATTCCTCTGCCCCTTTTATTTGTATCTCTATTAATACAATCAAGAAATAAAAGGAAAATGTTTAAGCAAATTGAAAGCTCAGGACCTGGAATAGGGTACTAAATTCCCTCCCCAGAACAAGAGAATGGCCCCTAAAAAGAAAGTAAAGAAATAAAATAAATCAATGACAAAATTAAGCTCAGGACCTAAAACAAGGTGACATAAAAAATTCCCTTCCCAGGGAGAGAGAGTGGTTCTTATGAAAAAGAAAACAAGACAATCAAAGAAACAAAATGATCTAATGATTAGGACCTGGAGCAGGGTGAGAAATTCCCTCACCAGGATGAGAGATCAGTGCTATGATCAATACTGGTCGTATTTTCGCGCCCTTAATAGCCTTCTCGGCAACGACGCCAAAATGTTGGCGTTCAGATATGAATCATGCAATTCACCCAATTCCGTATTAATTGTCAACCCAGGGCTCTACGAGTTATTTCAAGGCTATCATGCAAAGTATATGCAGGCCATAATTTCCCTACCCAGTGCTGAGCATTCAACTAAAAACTTAACAATGTGTAACAACAAGCGATAATTGTAACAACAAATAAGAGTAACAACAATAATGAATGTAACAACAACAAGAGTAACAACAAAGTAGACTCACATAAAGACACTGATAATCATTCACAACGATAAATAAATTAATTGAAATAAACCTATGCACACATCTATCCAACAACACCTGGTAATGATCCAAAATGGATTTTGGATAGACTCTTAAGTCTAAGTGTTCCTCACTGAGGAAAATGAAAGTCCAAGGAAGTTCTTGGAACTAGCCCCATTGCAGAGATCGTCTCATTCTGAATCTACTACAACTTGAATGGGCAAAAACTAACTTAGGATGCAGAAGTTATTACAAAATGAAGCTGCAATTTTTCCAAAGGAAAAAGAGGCAAAATCCCCTAAAAATGGGTCTTAAAAACCCTCTAAGTCTTCAAAGTCTTCTAAAAATCCAAAAAAAAACCATCGCAAAAGGAGAAGTTTTGGAAATATCGGATTACACTATTAGAAGGCAAAAACACAAAGAAACGACCAAAAACAGGCCTATCGGGGGCTTAAACCAACAATGAATAGGAGTTGTCGGATCTGGCTGATCAACGGTCTAGATCTGATTAGCATATCGCATCGGCGGTGACAGGCGGAGGTAATCGGAGGCAGAGATGTGATGGGACTGGGCAGATGCGATACCGCGATCACCGATATCGGTAGATCGCAATCGGCGTTGGCATAGACCATACCATATGGAAAGACCTTGGGCTTATGTGATAGGCGATTGCAACAAGTCGCATTGCAATATCGTGTCGGCGCATTACAAGGAGGCGGCTATATATATTATAATATTATATATATATAATATAATATATATATATATATTATGCGATCGCTGGACCCGACGACAATATGAACCAGATTTAATATATCTGAGATCCGTCAAACGACAATTTTCTTTGTATTGCGTTTTTTGTTAAATAAACGAAATACGAAGGTAAAGTGCCCAGTGCGATGAAACCGGACCTGAAAGGGTTTCTAAATGCAAATGTATATTATTTCAAATCTGCCATAAGGCCATTTTGCGGGATTTTTAGCGTTTAAATGTATTTTTGAAAAACAAAGGGGAAGCCATGGAATGGGCATTGCGACTTGCGATAAGCGATTTCAGGCGGACCCGATAGTGTTATAAAGCGGAATTAAGGACTTTTGAGGTCCGATAAACAGAGATTTTGCGATTGTTTCCATGTTTTACAACGTTCTCTGTGTAAACAGGGAACAACTGTTTCTGGGGGATTTTAAGCGCCAATGAACTCTCCCATTACAGCATAGGTGGCCACCATCCCTGAGGGCATTTAGCAATGATTGCTAATTCTCAGAGAAGAGATTTGAGCCGACCAAAGCTGGAAGACAGAAAGCCCGAGAGGGAAAATGAATAGGCAGCGCCGATTTGGCTTAAAAGCCACACAACGATAGAGACAGAGGTTGTTGGTTGTTGCTGGGGATTTTTTTGCTAAAATGGAGAGTAAGCCAAGCCAAAGCAGGAAGCTAAGGCAAAAGAGGCAACACAGAAGCAAAAAGGCAGCCAAGGGAGTCACTTGGAATTCAAGTGGAAAGCCAAGAGGGCTGTAAACTGATAAAGAGTAGAAAGGAGCCAGAGCTGAAGAGCAAGAGCCAGAGCCAGAGCCGAAGAGCCAGAGTCAGAGCCAAGAGCCTGAACCAAGAGCGAAGAGCTAGAGCCAGAGCTAGAGCCAGAGCCAGAGCTAGAGCTAGAGCCTGGGGATAAAATGGTGTCTGAACCCACTGTTTCTGTGTAAAAAAACAGGAGTTGAGCCAAGAGCTTGTAAAAAGGACTTATACCATAATCCTAGAGAACCTAGTTCAATTGACTAGAGCTCACGGAGACGTAGCCCAAGTGATCCAAGTGGATATTGGTGGCCACCCGCTAATTCGACTTGGATCCCCTCTAGTGCTTCGTGCAGTTTTTTTTAGTTTCCTTAATTATAGCAAAATTTACTATTTTTAGCAGTTTTTCGGGTCCTAAACTTCTGGAGCCGTTTTGAGGCCCTAAACGACGTTTTTTGGGAAATCTACCGCCAGCGATTTTTCGTGACTAAAATTCATCTTTTCCGTCGTAGTCCTCGGAGAGATCTTTCCAACGGGCTATCATGCGCGTCAAACAGAGATAAGACGACCAATTCGCGACCCTGGGAAGTTGAGGTACCAACTTACCCAAAAACGGGGCCCACAATTTGGCGTTTCATCTTCTAGGGTTAGGTTTTGGAATGTGAAGGTTTTTTCCATTGTTTCTCAACAATAAATAGGCCTTCGAGCCTCATTGTAACACAGTTCAGAGGCATGTAGCCACACATCTCTTCTCAGAGATAAGCTACCATCGCCCAAGCTAGTTTATTTCTATTTCCAGTTGTAAGCATATTTCAGTGTTTTCCATTAATGAAATGAAGTATTATTTCCGCTGCATCTTTGTGTATATGGTTATCTCTGTATTTCATTGCGTTCCTGTTTAAATCTGGATCAGAGGTCATTTAAACAAAACCAATTTTAGTGTATTTATTCATGTTTCATTGGTCAAGCAAGTTTTTTCAAGTACAATTTCAAAAGTAATATTTGCAAGGGAATCAATGGGCATTCTTTCACTCGAGATCTTTGGTTAGGAAACGTTCTGAGGAGTTTTCTTTCTCAAACTTTCTGCATCAATTTCTATCATTGTGTTATAGTATCTTGAATTGATCCGGATTTAAACAGGAACGCAATAGATTACAGAGATAACCATAAATACAGAGATGCGATAACCATAAACAAAGAGATGCAACGAAAATAATACTTCATTTCATTAATGGAAAATACTGAAATTGCTTACAACCATAAATGGAAATAACCAGCTAGGGCGATGGTAGCTTATCTCTGAGAAGAGATGTGTGGCTACATGCCTCTGAACTGTTCCGAACTGTGTTACAATGAG